>PVJX010003438.1:0-57500 GCA_004027295.1 Dolichotis patagonum | reverse complement strand
ATTCGCGCTGTCACTTCGCAGTAACTTTGAGATTGATGTCCCTTGACTGGTAAGGTTCGTGATGGACAGACTTTTTTTTTTTCCTCTAACGTCCTTTGGAAGGAAAAAAAAAAGACATTGACAAGACGTTTTTATTCTGTACTCTTCCCTAAACATGCTTTCTTCTTCTTCTTCTTCAACTTGGAAGTGACGATGGTTGCGATGCTCGTGGTAGAAGGGAGGTTGGAATTCTTTCCGTTCACCAAGTTAGTCGTAGTGGCTCTCCACCCTCTTGGCTCCCCTCTGCCCGAGCCCCAAGTATTTTGGGGGAAGCACTGCGGTGTTTCTTTTTCATATAGATGTTCCTTCAAGACCCGTTGCCCCCTTCTGCTCGCTCCTGCCTCAAACCCATGTATTTAAAACAACAAAACTTTGCTGACAGTGGGCTGAGGACCTGGAGGAGGGACGGCACTTCTGCCCCAACTTCATTTCTCTTCCACGTGGTTATAATTTCATGCAAAAAAGAAAGGAGGCTGCGGGGCTTGGGGAAGTTATTTTATTTACTTATTTATTTTGTATTTCTTCCCTTGTTAATCGCATAGAACTTTGCAGAACCCCATCACACCTTGCTTTTTTTAATGGAAATATTCTAAGCGTGGGTGGACTTCTGAGAACCTGGAGTACACAGGGATGACACCTACACGGGCTGCACGTACCCAGCGGGACTTTCTTAGAAGTTTTTAGTCTGAAGAGGTTTTCTTCTTTTGAGGGGAAGGAGGAGGTCAGTCTGGAATGTGTTGGCTCTTCTTGCTGTTTCCATTTTCCTTGTCTTTTGAGTAAGCCAGAAAACAAATTCTGGTCAAAGTGCCGGTTGTGTTTGTAGAACTTTATAAGTAACTGTGAGCGAGGGATGGGGAGCTGTCCATCAGGGCAGAGAACTTGTGGTTTACTTAAGAAATTGCGTGTGCGACAAAAGCGGCTGCCAGGAGTGTGGTGGTCCCCGTGAATAGAGAGGGGAAGGCAATTAGGGGGCTGTGTGGTTGGGGCTTTTTACTTGTCAAACTGGAGGCTCATTGCTTTTGTTATCCCCATGTAAAGGGAAATGGCAGGGTTTTGTTTTGGTATTAAGGGCCTTGGAGATTGCTGCCTGACACTTACGCAGGAAGGCCAGATAAGTCCAGAAAGAGGGCCTATGGAACAGTATTAAAAAAGAAGAAGGAGAAGAAGCAGAAAAAGAAAAAATGAAGAATTCCCAGTTTGTTATCTTTAAGGTCCTCTAATCCTTGTTTCTGTTGATGGCTTTTTTCTTGGGGGGGGGGTCCTTGTACCATGTATTAACAGATTGCTTAAAGACCTACGTCATAAAAGCAGTTCTGTAGGGTTGCAGATAAACAACCTTGCAGCTAGTGCAGTAAATTAAAACCATCTTCTTTATGTTAGGTGTCCTGCCACCAGGGAAACCAAATCTTTGGCACTGGTCTTCCAGTGGCAAAAGATAGGTCTAAGATGTTTTCCTAACTACATGCGAATCAGAGTTGTGTATTTGCTTTTGAAGCGGGGGGGGGGGAGATGAGAGGTGATTTAACACTCAGGGTAGGAAAGGACAGAAAAGTATTCTGGAATTTTGTCTTCCTTGGGCCACCACCCTCTAACAATCCCCTCTTGTGTGGAAAAGGGGATGGTTTTAAGCCTGTGATGTCTGAATCTCACTCAAATTAACTTAAACCCACACAAATGTACTCAGCCCTGGATCCTATGAGAGCCCCAGAAAAAGTAAGTTGGGTTTGTGGGGTTCAACCTGTGTACACCTTTACCTTTCCCCTTCCCTCCCTTCCTTCCTCCTCTCTCTGTTTCTGGGGAAAGCTCAGGAATTCCAGAGCCAAAGAAGTGAGCTAACCCAAGGTGAAGCCTAATTTTTCCTGCTGGGGGGGGGTCAATCAAAAGCCTTTCAGGTAGAGTCTCCGTGGAAGGAAGAGAGGGTGTGTACGAGTGGCAGGCAAGGCCCTGCAAAGTGTCACTTCCGTGTCACTGTGACAAGGAAATATACTTTCCTCCTCCCTCCTCCTCACCCATTGTAGCCCTCTCCCTAAGAAATTTGTTTTGAGGGATTTGACAATCTTACAGATAAAGTGCCTGCCTACTGCATCTGGTTGATCATTTTCTCTCATGGCTGACCGTAATTTCTTTGCTACTCTTAGCGGCAGCTCTGTCCCTGCTGCCCAAGGTAACGGATGAGGGAGGGGACTTTTCTTTAGGCACCCTGAGCTGGCGGGGAAGACATGGGCCTTCTTCATCTTTCCTTCATGGATTTTGCAGTAGTAAAGATTAGGAATTAGGAGGTTTTATTTTTTTTTTTTAAATTAAATTGAGTCTGCAACCAGCTAAATTCAATTATTAGTGTTTTTTAAATTAAAAACAAATTTCAGGGAAGGGTATGCAGGAGGAAAATTTGGCAAAGTCATTATAGGCAATGTGAGGGAGAACTTGGAGCATTTTGAGTGTAGCCACAGAAATCTGGAGCCATCTTGGTCTTTTAAGATGCTTTCTTGGAGCTCTTTAAGCGAGCGGTATAAAGGGAGGGCAAGCTGAGAGGAAAAAGAAAAGTAAGAAAAACCAGGAGGGAGGAAGAAAAAACGCTGGCCCAGTCCCATCTTGAAGGTACAGAGAAAGTTTTTTAGTGGTGGAGAGGAGGACCAGCAGATCCATCATGTACCCTAGGGATGCAGTTGTAGTGGGAATGGAAGATTTGAGTGGGAAGGGAGGCACAGCGACCTCCGGGGTCTCTCTCTTGCAGCAGTTGGGCGGTTGGCACCTCAATTTGAATTGCTGGGTGAGTAGTGTGTGTGTGTGTGTGTGTGTGTGTGTGTTTTCATGTCCACACTCATGGTCTTGACCATTAAACCTATGCTTTGTTTTCTTTCTTTTTAAATTAAAGAGGAAATTGACAGTGGGAAGGAAGAAATGAGGCAAGAATAAATGGTCAACTCTGGCTGTGCCCGATCACTGTCTGCTTTTCACAGCAGCTTTTTGGGGGAATGGTGGGGGGAAAGGGTTAAAAGAAGATGGGGAGGAGAGAAAGTCTGACTTTCATCACAGCCCTTCCAGCCTGTGCAGTGAGCTGGAATCTGGGACGGGGTGGCGGGGTCCAGGATTCCTTCTAACAAGTCATTTTTTTCTTCACCTACCAGAGTGGGCTGCACTGGAAAAAAGCAGGGGAAAAGGCCTTGCCTCAGAGAGAAACGTGCTCCAGAGCCTGAGACAGTTCTGAGCCACAAGGCCGTGCAGCAGCGGGGCTTCTGTAAACCGTGGATCTGGGTTTCATGTTTAACGCTAACTTTCTGTTGTTCCGTGTTCTGTTGCATTTAGTTTCAGTCTCCACTTTCACGTGTTGGCCTTTCCAGGCTCTGGTATTGCTTGTGGTGTTTGTGTTTTCTGAACTTAATAAAAAAGTACGTTTTGGAAACCTGAGCACAAGCCTGATGACAGCTCCTTGTGCTGTAAGGGTGGGAAGAAGCTCTTCCGCTAAGCCAATGGCAGACTTAGAATACAGTGTACTGTGTGCCAGCCTTGGGTCAGATCTTTTGCCACAAGCAACAAGGACATTCACTTGAGTTTGAGGGCAATTCCTTTGTTGTCTTTATGATTGTTTTAGTTGTGGAATGTCCAAATGGAAATGTTTGCAATTGTTGACCTGCTCTTAGATCCAGTATTGGGGGGAGAAGACCTGGGATGTGCTGTGGACTATAAGAAGCCTTATGATTGCAGAATCAGGGATCAAATCCTGTATGTCGCATTAACCCACAAGATGGAAGCTAGTTCTCAGGTTGAGCAGAAAGCTGCCACAGGCTTACACCTTTCTTTTTGGTTGTACTCTGCTTTGTAGTTCCGTTCAGATTGTTTGGAAACTATTCATTGCTGCTGGGAAGGGAAGGCAGGCTAGTGCTGGGATGTCCTGCCACCACAGATTTCACACCCAGCACTGTTGCCCTCATCAAGGTTCTGGAAGCTTCCAGACTCTCTGCTTACTCTGACTTGCTTTACTACCTGTTCTCTTGCTTGGAAGTGGGCAAATATCCATTCTTCACATCTTATAAGAGGGGATTTGCTTTTAAAGGGTGAATTCCCAACTCCAGTGGTCCAGATAGGATGATCTTAATAGTATCATAACAGACTGCTATATCTGCATTTTCTGAAAGCAGCAAATCAGACTTTTGTATTTTTAGGGAAAACTTCCCTTGGTGATTTGAGTTGGGGGGTCAGCTGAGCTGTGTAATAGAATTCTTTCCTTTTGCATTGTCGTGGAATGTGTTGAAATCCCCAAAAGTCCTCCAGTTGATATACTTCTTCACACATTTGAAGGTTCTCAAAAAATTGAACCTTGCCTGGGTCAGTTGTTCATCCCCTTGAACTTCTAACACATCAGCCTACGATCAAGAGGCAACAGTGACCATGTCTGGCCTGGCCTGCCCCAAAGATGCAACTTTGTGCCATCTTCGTGTGTGCGTGTCACTGACTGAGCTCAGGTGCCCTTTAAAGATGTCAGTATTTGGGACAGTAACAGGGCAAGAGAGCAGAACAAGGTAGTTCTGCCATTGTGTCAGTCTTGCTGACTTCTTACTGAATTCCCAGGTTTGGGCGTTTGTGTGTTGGGCCACATGAATGGAAACTTTCATCCCTCCTCTTGGTATACTCATGCTTTTCTAGGGAGAAAACGTACTTGATCTCAAGGAAATAACTGTTTCTTTAGCTTTCATCAGACGGCCACAGAGCAGCCGTGATTTTCAAACGCAGACTTAAGATTTGAAAGTTAGGCCCAGGGTGCAGGAAAACAACAAAAGACATTTTTATGCAGCTGTTTCTTGTAAGTAAATTAGGAAGGTGGTGTCAGATTCTGTTCACTACTTCTTTTTTAAACTCCCCAGGATATAATAACCATTATGCACTTAGAATTTATTCGCAATCAAAATTGGTGATTTCCTTTCCATTGTATTTAGGAATCCCTAGATTTTGGGCTGTTGTGTTGCAGGGGGTGGGGTGGCCTGGAAATCATTATTATGTTTAAAAGTTGTTTCGAATTTAAGCTTTTGGATTTCTTCACTTGGATTAGGTTAAGTTTATCCCTGACTCTGTTTTGAAAGTCCACTCTCCTAGAAACAGCTGCACCCTCTTACCCAATTCCCAAACATTCTCCACAAACTCCGACCCTCAACAAGATTGATTATGCTAACACTAATCATTTAATACCCAAGTAGTAGAGAAATATTTGGCAGGAGGGTGGAGGTTGCAGATTCCTGGGAAATTGCTTAGGGCTAAATGGCTGGTCCTTCCCCTGGTGGAACAGGGCATTAGGACAGCCAACAGGCCTGTGGTGCCTGTCACATCCCCTTGCAGATCTCCAGGTTGAGAAGTTCACGCGTTGCTGGAGAGAAGCAGGCAGGAAGAAAACGCTGGAAATGGGCTGGCCAGGGTGGACCTGGACCTGCTGGCCTAGGCTTAAATGCGCAAGTGTTTTAAAGCCTCCTTGCGGGGAGGCACAATGGGATGCTTTCTTTTTATTGGAAAATAAATGAGACTGAGCAGAAGTAAATTATGCTTAATGAACTTAACTGGAAGTCATTGTTTGGGAGCCTATGAAAGCACAGCTTTGCTGGGCTGGACCCTGGCTGCCGCTTGCACAAAGCCAGGCAGCTGGAGCACATCTCTATTTCCCAGGTTTGAATGCTTCTCTTGCCCACCCTGGCCCCACAAGCCCCAGTGTCCCCCGCCCCCACCTTCTTTTCGGGGGGATTAAGAAAAGGTTAAGACGAGGTAAACTTGACCCTCTGGGCCCTCCATGCTTGGCAGTCTGTTTGGCATGTCACCAGCTGAGTAGTTACATTATCCCCCGCCCCAAAGGCCAAGAACTTAAGTTGGTTTGAGTTAGTTGCACGTACATGCATGCCTGTGAGACCTCAAATGAAATCTGTCTGCACGTTTATCCTCCTTCTTCCCCTGTCCATTCATTTGCTTGCAAGAATTTTAATGCCCATGTGAGTCCGTGGCAAACTGAATTGGCAGAGTAGATGGCGAGAAGGCTCTTTCCTCTTCCTCTTCTTGCTGTCTAATGCATTTGATTCTACAGAGGAAGAGACAGAGAGAAATAAAAAGTCAATTTTTAATTGACTTTTAATAATTTTCAAAACAGTAAGCAGCACCCTTCCTAGGGGGTTCTCTGGTTTGGAAGCTGGTGCTTTGCAGCCTGGTGGGCCCTTTGCTTAGCACCTGGCTGGAGGGTTGGGCTGTACACAGCATTGTAGGCAAACGTTTGTTCTCTTGCATCTTATGGACAGATTTCTTTTTCTTACCACCCAGTTTCTCCAAATAAAACTCAGACCCAAAGAAACCTTCCCTCTTATTGACTGTTTTCACCAGCAATGTTAACAGCTTTTAGTAGACAACTTGTCTAGACAAACGATGCGCCATAATTGGAGCAAAGGCTTTGACAGAGTGGAGCTCTGAAGGGACCACGCGCGCTTGCCCAAATGGGCCCTGCCTGGGCTTCTCGGGCTCTTGGAGCCTGACATTTGCTGAAGAAGCCCTCGGGGGGCCAAGGGCAGGAGGCTTGCCCTCTGCCCTTTACTTCTGTAGATGCCCGAGTTTCACTGGACACAAAAGAAGATGCTGGCCAGCTAGTTTGGGATGGGGTGGCACTTGCAGGCTGGGGACCAGGCTGCACGCTGTGTCCTCGTGATCCTTCCAGCAGCTGAGGAGCCACTTAAGAGTCTGGCTACCAAGTGGCTGAGGCAGGAGCATTACCTTGGTTGGTCATTCCACCACTCTCTGGTGCAAAAAACAGGAGCAGTTGAGTCACCAAAGAGTCGTGGGTGACTGAGAAACAGCAGCCTATCTTTCATGTGACCCCCCAACCCCTCCCTTCACCCGCTCTCCATGATCCCGTGATGCGAGGCATCTATTTATTAACGTTTTACTGGTTGCCACTGGGCTCACTGCAGCCATCGGTGGCTGCATCTGGAAATATGCACGGATAAGCTATGAACTCATTTTTTAACGTAAACCTGTAACGAATGACCTCCCCCCACCCCCAGCCAATTTCAATCCCTGGGAGGGCTGGTAATTTAAGACCGCAGAAGACCTTCCCTCTCCATGCAGGGAGGGGAAAAGGCTGACAAATGCGCCTCTGTGCAGCTTTTGTTTTATTGTGCTGGGCTCCTAAAGGCACTTTCTGGCCCCATTTTTCTCCTGCAGAAAGAGAGAGCAAAGGGGAGGGGCTGCTGGAGAGGAGGCTGCTGGAGTGAGCAGGCCCGCAATGGTTCTATTTGTTTTCAGTGTCTGTTGATTAATAGGTTGCAGAGGTGAATGACAAGCTTTCATTCTCTTTAGGTGTCCCCTAGTCATAGAAAGTTGAGGGGTTAGGATTAGAGGGGGGCCTAGCAGACGATCCAGAAGTGACTTAATCAATCTTTTGCTTGCCAAGTCCCGATTTATGAGCAGTGTATGGATGGGTGTGTGGGCCCTGGGCCACGAGGGTGGCATGACCAAGTTGCGGAACACTACACTTAAAGGGTTCTTCAGAGGTCAAAGGTCAACCACAGGGGCACCCCCTTTCCCACTCCCCCACACTGTCCTTCCCTGAATACTCTGGGTGGAAAGGCTTTGTGTGCTTTGAGGGCTGCTAGAGAACCTTTTCTTTATAATTTAACTATTCAGTGCTCCAAGCCGTGGACTTATTGAATAAACAGGGAGGGCTTGCCTTTGGGAAATAGCTTCTCTAGGTAGAAAGTATAAACCTACCGACTTGAAGTCAGGTGAGGGTTTGGGTTTCTTATTTTTTTTAAATGTTTTACCTTTTTTTCTTTTATTGTTCATTTTAGATATTCAGAGTGATAACATTCATCATAGGCAACCTAAACCTGTACATGATATATCTTGCTACTGCTTTTTTTCTTTTTAAATAGGTTTTTTTTTGTTTTGTGTTTGCTTCATTCTTTGTGCCTTTTTCTTTAGTTTCTTCTCAGCTCAGAACTGACCACATAGAGTGTTTTTATCACCAGGATCTTGCTGGGCCCTGATATTGTGTGTGTGTATGTAGGAATCAGAGACACCCTATTAAATATCTTAACCCCCCCCCCCGCCTCTTCCCCTAACCAGCCCAATGCTATAAAATGCTGCTAAAAGTGCTCATTGCACTATGGTGAAGATGTACCTGGTTCAATCAGGGAACCCCCGAGCTGCCCCTAATTTGGATTTGGGGCATGGGGTAGGCAAGGGGCTGCAGAGGGTGGGCAGTAGAGATTTGAGGATTTGATGCCCATTCTGAGTCCTGAAGCATCTGTCCCGTTGGTGAGTTCACCTCAGGCTGACCTTGAGCTCCTCTCTCCACCAGCATGGCAGGTGTCCTGCCCTATAACTCTAGCCTTTGCAGACCCCAAAACTAGGGGATAAATGTAGGCAGCTGGGGCTCCTAGACTTGGAAACACTATTCTCCCAAGGTGTGTCACTTGGGGGCCCTTTCCTCACCTGTGACTAGTAACAGAGGCCACCTGTTGTGCAGGTGTGTTGTGCAGGTGTGTTGTGCACGTGTGTATCATAGAGACTTGGTGCTCAGGCAGAGGCTAGGACAGTAGGCCTGGCTGCACTGAGCTGGGGCCACCCTGAGTTGTGCTGGATGGGCGACTGTTGTGGATGTGGCAGTCTGTTAGTCCCTGACCTTTCCTTGGAGCCTCCAGATGGGCCTTTGCGGTGGCTCCATAGATGGGTTGTAGCTGGTGACAGTGTTGGGATATATGGGCACTGTGGCCTCATAGTTTTAAAGATATTTGGGATATCTTATAAATGTATTTTTTTGTGTCTTGTAGATTCATAGTTTTGCTCATCCTCAGAGGGTTAATTAATAATCACTTAGTCTCTTCATGCAGTGTCCCTTGACTGTCACTATAATGATATTGAGCATTAGTTACTTCTTTTGTGGCCCCGTGTAATTTTGAAGATATATTTAGGTAAAGTAATTGCCTAAAAGGTGCCAGGCTTTATGTCACAGTTATTTGCCTTCACATTGGCCTCTGTTTATGAAAGATAGAGAGTAAGCGGACACATACTACAGGCTGTCCTCCCTCTCCCCAGCATTGACTTACTTTAGTTTCATGATGCCTTTCTGGAAGGTTCTCTGTACCTCTCCTCCAGAGGTTACTCTTCACTGGGACAGATTTGAGCATACTAGTTAAAGACCTTGGTAAAGAAGTGGGAGCTATTCAGAGAAAGGGGAAGAGGCAAAGGATCAACTTGGTATTTGAATTTTTTGTGTTTCATTTCTTATTAGCTCAAACTCTGAAGTTTCCTCCACGTGATTCTGGAGGGACTTGGTCCTCTCAAAGCATCTGCTTTAACTTCTCAGCTCCTGTGTGGGAGTCTTAGTCATTGGTAGAGTAAAATGATGACTTTTCTTACAGGAGGAAGAAATGTATTTATTAAATATCATCTTTTTACCTAGGGCATATAACTGAGGAAGGGTGCTCACAGACCACACATGCCTGCTCATCATGCCTTTCTTACCTTTGAAATAAGGGTTACCATCTGTGGCTGTGTTTTTCCTCTTTGAATTTAATTGGAAGAGACAGGGAGGGTAGCTGACTCATCATGATTCATGGTCATTGGATTGTGTGTGCAAAGTTTCTTAGGATTGCATGTTTAGCCATGTGCCAGGCACTGTACTGAGTATGTGGCACCATAATCTCATTCAGTGTATAGAGACAGAAGCAAAGGGTTGGGGGGAGAGAAAGAAAGAAATAACACAGCCTGACCAGTAGAGCAGAATTCATACCTGGGCCTTTCTTGAATTCATAGCCCTGATCTTTGGTTCCTGTGTGCTCTAAAACTTTTCCAAAGCACTGATGTAGCTGAGATGGCATTTTTATCAGTGCTGGATGGGTGGTTTTCGAAAGAACCCCTCAGTCCCCTAAACCCTGATCTCTGAGTCTGGGTAGACAGCACTGAAAGAACTCAGCGTTTACTTGCACCCAGTTCGTAGGATTGGCCCTGGCCTGCTCTTCTACACCTGCCTTTGAAATTTGGTGGTTCTTGTGCATCTTCTGAGGTTGCGTTACCACTCTCATAGGCTGGGCATTGCAGGTGACCCAGTTCTAGAAGATACAACCCTTTCTTAAGGAACTTGGCTATAGTGAGGCCAAGAAAGGTGCATATCTCACCCCAATAGTGGGCAGAATAAGATTGGAAAAGAAGGGACCCTGTATGGGTCTCAAGCTAAAGGCGTGCAGGCGTTTGCAAGAGTAAACTCTTTCCGTGATCGAACAAATCCTGGTGTAACCAAGTTAGTGGAGCAGCAGACAGATCCTACTTTTGGCAGATATGACCAGAGTCCCCTCTTGCTTGGGAAGCAGGTAATTTGGACAGACCTGCCTGGTGGCAGTCAGTCAGAAAGGAGGACCCCGACCTAATAGGACTACCTTTAAACATTTTTTTTCCATCCTAAAACCACATAGCACCTGAGACTTCCAATCCCTTTCCGCCCCCTTGACTGAGCTGTAGGTCTTTGATGGGACAGGAAAGAATGGCATTGGCAAGACTCAGGTGTGAAGAGTAACACAGGGGCAATGGGTAGCTATCACCAAGCTCTGACTTGTGTTAAAAATCACCCTTATATGTGTGTCTAAGAGGAAGGCGGAGAATTCATTTTTACACCACTTGCCCACCTTACTATTATCCAAATGCTGTCTTCATCTTTTTCTGTACAAGCTGAGAAAGGCTCCCCCATGTTTCCTGGTAGACCTGTTTGGAAGGTAGCTTGGGATTGGTGCTTCTGTACTGCCCAGCTCCTCCCTAACTGACAGTAACGATGATTAGTAATCATACCGTGTGCTAGGTCTGATCCAGCCCTCCCCGTGGCTTCTCTAAGAAGCAGGACATGATTCATGATTAGAACTCACATCTAGATTGTGACCATGTGGGTCTGTGGCCAAGGGCCAGAGAAAATAGTCTGGGCAGAAGCAAACCCTCAACTCTGCAGCCCCCCAGCACACCCAGGGTTCAGCCCTGAGCCTCTCTGCTCAGTCAGGCTCCTGTTGAGATTTCCTACGCCTAGGGATCTGAACTAGTGACCAGCAGCCAGAGAGATGCTTGACTCAGCCAGAATTGATAAGCACCGGTTTTGCTGCCCAACACCAGCCCTTCCTGTTTCCATGATGTGCTACACACTGGCTTCCTTGCACTGCCTCTGGCTGTCCTGATTCTTCGCCACCTGTCCAGTCCTCTCACCCCTGGGTAATAGTCATTTCTTCCTACTGTTCTCACTAGTGTTCTACACTTTAAACTGTCTGGCATTTGCCTTCTTTTCTTATTAAAAGGTACGTATCTTTCCAACCAAATAGAAAACTTCTAGACGTTAGTACAATCATTTTAGTCTCTTTCTGCCCCCTCTTTCTGTGTCTGTCAGTCTGTCTGCCTCCCCTTCTTTCTTTTTCTCTTTTCCCACCTCCATAGGAGTTCAGTTGTTTATTCCTTCTCACGTGCTAAACAGAAATGTTCTCTAAATGATCCTTAGTCCCCGTCCATGCTGCTGGCACTGGCCTGGAGATAGCAGGCAGCCCTTCGGCCTGGTTGACATGGCTCGGCACTGTCTAAGGGAAAGTTTCTGATTCCTAAAGTTCCCTCTGCTTTGGTGACTTTTAAACTTAATTGTTTTAATTGCAAAACAGTAATCAGTGCTCTGAGAGCAATTAGCCACCCTTTTGCACTCTCTGAAAGGGAACTGTCATGGGAGTCCATGCCCCAGGCCATTTGGATGTGTTCCTTCTTTATGGTTCTTTCTGGGTCATCTAGGAAGACCATAGTTTTCTTCAGGTGTAACCATGAGAAGTTAGAAACACCTATTAAGGATGCTTTCCTCACAATTACCTGTGCTAAAAAGTGCTCTTCCTGTATTAATGTGTACCTTCCTTGCCCACTTTAAAAAAAATAAAATAAAAAGACAGGAAGCAATAACAGAGCTGACTGCTCGGTGGTCTCTGAACTCAAGAGGCGCTAGTGGGCAGCACTGGAACCTGACTTCTTTTCTTTTAATGCAGTTCCTTTTCCTTGATGTTAATGCAAGTTGTGCCTTCCTAAAAGTAATAAAAGGAAATAAAGACGCGTTCTAAAATGAAACTTGACTCTAATCCATTCATCATCTAATACTAGCCTCTTTATCTTCGCTGGTACCTAATCTGGTTAAATGTCCCTGTTGTAGGATTTTAGTGAAAATCCTCTATTGGGAATAGGGTTTTTTGCAATTGGATTACTCTCAGTAAATGGCCCAGTAGTTCGCTTGTTTCAGCTTAATTTTTTCTTTGTGATCTTGCTGGGCTGAGTTATAGCACAGCGTAGAGGGAGGGGACTGCACTGAGCCTGGGTAGGGGAAGAGGAAAGTGATTGGAAAAGCTTAGAGGTAGCAACTAGAAACATACTTAAAATGCTTTTCCCCCCTTCTTTGTTTCTCTCCATTGATCCACCTTGCCCAAACATGAAACTGCTTGTACTTTGTTTGCTACAACTGCCCACTTCTAAAATGCATGCCTTTTATTAGCCCAATTCATCATCATCCAGTTAATTTATTAGTGGTCCCTGATGACTTCCTAATGAAATTCCTAATGAATTAGGGCTGCTGTAATCTGCATAAAATATGCAGGTGCTTGCCAAGCAGTTTAGAGCTTTCTGGTAAAGTTCACACTCCCGCCCCAGCCCCAAAGCTGCACGTGGGGCTTTACCTCCCCTGTCTGGTTAGGGCTGCTGTCTGGTCTGCCCACTGTTCTTACTTGCTGGGAGGTGGAGAGGGAGGCTGGCTGCCCAAGATCTGGGCCCTGCCGGGTTTCTTGTAAATGAAGGTTTCCCTGGCTGGTCCCCGTGAAGCCTGCCTGCCTCCTAGAGGTCCCACCACAGGGCCTTGAGGTAGGAGCTTCCCCCCTAGGTGCAGGAGCACAGTAGGCCTGGGAGATTAAAGTCCCCACTTCCGACTCACCTGCCGTTGGGAAAAGTACAGGCTCTCTGGCTCCATGATGGGGTGGTGATGGAGGAAGTATTTGAAAAGTCAGGCTCAGTGGGGAGGTAAAAATGCAAGCACAACAAGAAGTGCCACTTTAAAGCTATCTCTTATGTACAAATGGGTTGGGGAGCTGGGGTGCAGGCAGACTTGAGTGCCTCTCCCAAAGCCAAGGTGGGTGCAGGCTGCAGGGGACCCAGGGGCCCTGTGCCCTGCAGTAGTCCAGGGCTGCCAGGACGACCTGACGGTGTCTCTCTGTTTTTTCCCTCCCACAGTCGAACAAAGTGCCAGTGGTGCAGCATCCTCACCATGTACACCCGCTCACGCCTCTTATCACCTACAGCAATGAACACTTCACCCCAGGAAACCCCCCTCCACACTTACCAGCCGACGTAGACCCCAAAACAGGTAGGTCTGGGCGGGTGGGAGAGTGGTGGTGGACAGGCCGCAAAACCTGAGGAAGGCGTGGCTTTCCTCCACCCCGCAGAAGAAATTCATCTGTAGGCATGAACTTCTTAGAGGGGGCTGTCTCAAGAACCTGGCTGGGCGTCCCTTTCTCAGGACTGACTAGAACTCTGAGAATCCCAAACAGTCCCTGGAGCATCTCTCTGCTCCTTGTCTGCATCTTGTGAGGATGAGACACCTAACTGCATGGCTTCTCTGAGCTCTGGTCACCTGGCAGGGACTTGCTGATCCAAGCATCTGCTAATTCATTTTGGGTCTTCTCCCCTCTAGTAGAGGGTATGGTCAAGCCTATTTTACAGATGGAAAACTGGAGCCTGGGAAAGTTTGTGATCATTTTGTCACAGAACCACCAGTGAGGTCGCAGTCAGGAACTACCAGTGGTGCCCTTCATACCTTTGCACCCACCCCCTATGCCTGTCCCACTTGTTCATTGACTGCTTTTTCCCCCCAAAGGAGAGATGAAAAGAAGTCAGGGTTACTTGAAGCCCTCCCTGCTGTCTGATCCAAGGCCAGCAGACGGCCACAGTGGGGTGGTCGTGGGCAAGCAGCCGAGGCCAGTGTGTTTGTGTGCGGGTGGACCTTGTGCTGGCTGCGAGTTTTTCCGTCCAGCTCATTGGTTGGGCGGGTGCTTTACTCCTTTGCACCTGTCAGGGATTTGTTGGTGTTGGCTGAGGTGGGCTGCCTGGAGGAGAAGCCTTTGGTGCCCCCACGCATTAGTTGTCCTCACTTGGCTGTGAGCCCACTTGGTGTTAGTGTGGGCCCAGCCCATGGTGAGAGGACATGGCCAGGCCCTCCAGCCCCCACCCCGGGCGCTCAAGTGATTGGTAGCATCCGCATCTCATTTCAATAATGGCACTACAGGGAATGGTTTTTAAATGGCTATCGTAAAACATATGATTAACGTCTGTGGACTGTTTACTTTTCCGCTGTGAACATTCTCTCAAGTGTGCACATGGCTCGGTGTAGGGTCCAAGCCCAGCTAATCTGTTTGGTTTTTGTAATAGAGAGAAAGCAATGTCTGTGTGAAAATGTCACCCAGGGAGACTTAATTTACAGATTAAAAGCTTCCTGAATGAATTTTTAAAAAATGAAATAGTTCTCATCCACGAGCATGAAGCCCATTCCTTTCAGTGTTCCTGTCAGCATCTATCTGTGAGCATGGCTCCCAGTACTCCCACTTGCTGAGTGTTGGTGGCAAGATGTGCACCTCGAGAACAGGAAGTGTGTGGTAGCAATCGTGTGGTGGGCAGGCCCTTGGCCGCTGTGGTCCACAAGGTCCCCAATTTGTGGGCGGGACCAGTGCCCCCAGGTGATGGCATTTTTATGTCAGCCTTCCAGAGCCAAGCACACTAGGTTCCTGCATCTCCCTGTCTGTGCAGTTCCAACTGTCCCAGGGCTAAGACACCAGATGGCATGTGGTTCTCAGCTTGTCCTCCTGGTGGAGACTTTGACATTCTGGAGGAGGCCCCTCTTTTGGAAGAAAGCAGGGTAACTTTCCAAGCCACAGCCCCAAAGGTGTTAGAGATCAGAGGAGTAACTCATGTAGACAAGTCAGTGAAATTAGAGGGGGTGAGGGACAAGTTCTAAGGGCAAGTGAATTTGTATTACTTGTTCACCTACTAGGTGCCAAGTGCTTCAGCTTTTTTGCTTTTATTTATCTTCAAATAATCATGTCAAGTACCAGAAGCCAGGATACCCAAAGTGGGATTGCCAAATTGAGCCAATATACCAGTCCCTCTAGAATGAAAGAACTAATCATTTCGGTGAGGCCCTGGGCAAAAAAATTAGTTTAAAAACTAGCTAGGAACACCTCTTAAGGTCAGAATCATGAATGAGTTCCTGTCAGGATTCCATAAGAGATGCTTCTCTTTATTTTTTCCTTACTTCTGTCTCCCAACGGCTGCTCTTAGCTTCTCTCCCTTACGTGTACCTAAAATGCTACTTCTCCTTCCAGGAATCCCACGGCCTCCACACCCTCCTGATATATCTCCGTATTACCCGCTATCACCGGGCACCGTAGGACAAATCCCCCATCCGCTAGGATGGTTAGTACCACAGTAAGGAGTTCCATTTTTTAATTTCCTTTTTGTTTCTTACATGGGTGTGCTTATTATTTGGTCTGTGCTTGTGTGTGTGTGTGTGTGAGAGAGAGAGAGAGAGAGAGAGAGAGAGAGAGAGAGAGAGAGAGAGAACAGGGCTAGTGGCAGGAATGGGGAAGATGCTGCTGATATGGGAATATAGATGAATCTAAAGCCATTGTGATGAGTCATGGGTGGTGGAACCCATGGTCTCCAGAGACTCTGTGGGCAAAGGTGCCTTTGAGCTAAGTTGAGGTTTGCTTCTCCACAGTGAAGCCGGCCATGGCTCTTCTGCTCAGGGCAACCCCAACTGGCATTTTGTCATGGGGTGGAGGCCTCCCTTATAGGTGTTACCTATAGAGGGGGAGAGGGTGGGAATAGAAGCACCCTAGCTGTGAAATCAAAGGGTAGGAGTGGGGTTGTTCTTTCCGAGCCCCAGTCCCACCCTGACTGTTACTCCCAAAGTTGACAGTGGAAGGTTTGTCTGCTGAAAATCTCAGCACCTCTCTGAGGTTCTTTGCGTGTCCAGCGCTTCCGCCAGCTCTGCCGTGTGGGAACGGGGGCTGGGAGCCTCACTGCGGCGTGTCATTCAGTGCCTTTCTACCTGTCTAAATAATTTGACTACCTTCTACAATTCAAAGATACAGTTCGATTTAAAGTCAAAGCAGAAAGCCCTTTAATGCATGAGCATAGTATGTGGAGTGTGTGCATGTACATATGTACATGTGTGTCTGCAAGCATGAATGTAATGTTTTGTGATTATGTCTGTATGTATTTCTCCATGTTTGTCAGTGTTCTCTAGTCCCAAAAACACAGAACAATATGGTACATGCTAAAATAAATAAATCCCAGTAAAACTCTAAAACTCCCAGTCTCTGGGAAGATGGCCTTTTATTGTTGGTACCAGGAATTGAGCTCAGAATCTTAAGCCTTAAGGAAGATTCTGGAGTATGGGCTACTCCCCAATTTTCCCCTTATTTTTCTAGGAAAACAGATTCTATCCTTTAAAAAAAAAAAAAAAAAAAAAGGTCAGATTGGATTATGTGGTACCCATACCAAATACCAGTCCTGGGTTGAGCTTCTTTTTCTTGGGTCTTTATTTTTGCTTATTCAGTAAGGTAGACATGAGCATAATCTTGTGACTCATTTCTTTCTTCATAGATGGGGCTAACCCTTGACAGTTCTCAGTTATCATTTGCCCCATTTGGCTAATGGGGAGATACTGAAGCCTAGATAAAAAGGAATAGCCAACTCCGACAACCCTCTGTCAGGAAAAGTTGTGTGTCTTTCATGAAGATGCTGTTTTGCATGTTGCTGTATTTTTTAATTATTGTAATGAGGTGTGATTGTCTATTGGTTACCCATAATTCTTCTTGGGGACTCTCCCCCCGGTAACTCTTGTCAACACTTGTTAATTTGACAAAAGGCTACAAATTAAGCTCTGTTAATTTAATGTTTTCTCACCGAGATCTAAATACCGAAAGAGGCCCAAAGCGCAACTGAAGTCCTTTGATTCACTGTACTTTATTTTGGTATAAATTTACATTCATTATTGTTTTCCTTTGGATGTGTAGCCCTCAATTAGTGTGATGGCTCCATTAAAGCAAGTGAGACTTCGCCTTTAATTATTACAACAAAACACCTAGTTTCAGCTTGGGGAGAGGGTCTCTATTGACATAAGCAGAGGTTATAAAATTTAATTAGCCATTCCTATCAGATTTATGGCATTCAAATTGTTCTGTGTTTCTTCCCTTTGATCCTTCCTGTACAATCCCCAAGATTTTTGTTCTGATCAAATGAGAATAAAGCTTACTATGCAGAGAGAACTTTTCTCTGTTCTTCTTTTCCTTGTCCCCACCCCCAGCCTTGTTTCCAGTCTCTCACTTTGTACCCCTTCTTTGTAGGCAAGGTCAACCAGTATACCCAATCACGACAGGAGGATTCAGACACCCTTACCCCACAGCACTGACTGTCAACGCTTCCATGTCCAGGTGAGTTCAAGAACCAGGGCCTTTAACCTCCCAGCAAGTCCTCTCGCTGGGCATCAGGCCACCCAGGAACTGTGGCTCCATGAGGTTTCAATAGCTCAAAGCTGATATGGCGTTAGGCTTGGCTCCTAGAAAATACTGAACACTTGCCTGAACTTCCAAAGCAAGTGTTGCCTTCCTATGCTGGATTTTTTATGAGCCAATCAATGGATCAATGTGTTTTCAGAAATTAGGAATGTAAGAGAAAGCAGTTAGGACATGTGGAGCTTTTTAAACTATCATTTCCCAGTTACCCTGTACTGGAAAGAAAAGAGAGGTTATTATGATACAAATAGTTTGAGGAAAGATCATTCATCTGTGCAAAATTCAAACTCTGATTGAGGCTCAAACAGAAAGCCAAGCACCCTGCTCCCCCCATGAGTAGCACTGTGCAGGAGAGACTTAATGTGAGCCACATGGGGACTTTGATGTTTTCTAATAGCACTCTTTTAAAAGGTCGAAAAGAAAAAGATGAAATTGTTTTCAATGATATGTTTAATTCAGTCCAGTATAGTGTGGCCAAAATATTATCATTTCAACATGGTATCACTGTGCAACGACTGTTAATGGAATTTTACCCTTTTTTGTACTTAGTTTTTGTAGTCTGATGTGTATCTTATGCTACAGCACATTTCAATAACCACCATGCTACCACGTTGGGCTGTGCAGCTCTAAATCTTTGAAAGTTTAAAGAGAAGTATGTGCATACATCATTACCGTTTATGTTTACGGACGTATGTACAACACACACTCCCCATGTTCTTGTTTTGTTCCCTCTAATTAATTCTGGCTAATTTTTCAGTCACTGCTAGTTTATTTGCAAACTGGTTGGCAGCAGTATGTTTAAGTAGTCACTAATTGCTCCTAATGATAGTTTTATTTTCTGTTCATCTGATTTTCAGTCAAGTTAATTAAATCGGTGGAGGTTTAGACTTTCCTGATGGTCTGAAACAACCAATCCATTTTGATGATGGCACCTAATTAAATTAGCATGCACTACACAGCAAGGATGCTGTCCCCTGTCCTCTTCTCCATTCTCTGTGGCCAATGTGGGGAGCCAAGACCAGGGAAAGATCTAGCAAAGCAGGCTACAATACCTCTTGCCGCGTCTGGGACTGCAGTTTTGGGCAGGGGGAAAAAGTGGGCACCACACCCATTGAGAAAACAAACCCTAGCCATGGATGTCATATAATTATAAAGATCCATTTTCCTGTGGGTTCCATCATTAAAATTTCAAAACCCACACTAATATTAGCTAGGCGAGGAAATGCTTTTTTTGCATTCAACTGTCCAGGGGGAGGAGGGAGTTTGCACTCATTAAGTAATGTCATCACAGCCTCCCAGAGCACGGGAACGAATGGGAAGCCTCCCTGGAGGACAACTGCTCACGGTCCACAGCTCACCTTCCCCGCATCCTGGCCCCTCTAGTGCATCTGATCACCTCTGGTGTTGTTTACTTGGGGCATCCACTGGTTGGAAGTGGTGACATAATGGCAGGATAGGGACCGAGGTTAAGCTTAGCCATTGAATTATCATTAGGAGGTGAGTTGATGATTTATAGGTGGGCAAGGGGACTTGAAGGAAGGCAGCAGAGTGAAGAAAGGTTAGGGGCGCGAGGTGTGCAGGGGTGGGTGGGAGGCAGCTGATTCCCCAGGTAGGCTGTATGAAAGGTAGCTAGTTAAAAAGCGTATACAGCAAATTAAATACATTATTGTGGTAATGGGGCGACAGAAGTATAGGTCTATTATACTTACGGCAGTTATAGCAAATGTAGGCAGCTTGCCCTGTTCCGGAGCATCCTTTGATATTCATTCTATTCAGCAGCGGGGCCAAGACTTCTCAGAATTAAGTGATGGGTCATTATACTTTAAACACCATGGAGAAGCCTAGATTGGCAATTAAACAGCTCTTGCTGACACTCACTTGTGCCACCCTGTGACCCCCTTTAGATTGAGATGTTGGAGCTCCGGGCCCTCAGCCTGCTAAATTGGTGCAAGGCTCTTCTCCTGACGAGAGCGGGCTCTGAAATCTGCCGGCTTCAAAGGGAGTGAGATCATGTATAAACCATAATGTGGGTGCACCGTGGCTCACAAAAAATAAGGCAGGAAGAGATGAAATGTTACAAGTGCAAGGGGGAAAAATGAGAGAATAATGACAAACCTAATGCAACTCAAAGCAGGATTGTTGCACGGGAAAATGCATCCCACTGCTTGTGCATAAAATCAAGGCCGGCAGATGACATCCAGTTAACAGAAACGTGTCAACAGTGAAGTAAAGTGCGAGTGAGAAAGAGAGAAGCCCCTGAGACAGCCAGAAACAAAAATTAGTTGTCCTTAACAAGTTAAGATTCATCATTATATTCTGGCTCGGAGCCATAAAAGCAGACGGGGGTATATAATGAGCTGCTTAGAATTTTTAGGGTGTTTATTGCATTTCATGAGATAGTTGCTTGCAGAAAGAAATTTCTTGAATGGAAGTATGTGGACAGGCCTCGTGCATGTTCATGCAGTCTCCACTGCTGTCCATTTCTCAGACGGATGAGTCTGTGCAGAGGTGGAGGAACTCAGAAGTGTTTGTTCTTCATGGCTGCACCCAAAATTTTACCCTCCCCAAAACATACTCGAACTGTGCTGTCTTCCCGCCAGAATCTGGTGTCTGCATGAGTATGTACGTGTGTAATTTTTGCTCTCTCCCCCTCTCGGTCCTGTGTCTGTACACATACTCTCATTCTGCAGGAAGGGAACATATTTGAGGAATGTCAAGCCTTTAACTTACGGAGCAAGCTGCCACTCCACCCACCCCTTCACCCCAGGACTGCCAAGAACACGTGTTCCTAACTTTCATTTCTTCTGAGTCTTCAAACAGTGGGGAGGAACAGGGTGTAACTGAGAACCCAAGTGCTTCCCACAGCTCACTATTTTTTCTCATTTTTTTGAGGAAAAGGATGGAGGTGGTTATCCCCCCTCATCCATCCCATGCCCAATCCCTCTATTTGCCTTTACTTTTCTCTCTTGTGTCTCTTTGGTTCTTCTCCTCCCCTTTCCTCCCCTCCCTACACATGCACGCGCGTGCACACACACACACACTCACTCACTCACTCACTCACTCACTCACTCTAAAAGGACTTGTGTGATTCCTAAGAAACTCCGTCCTCACTACCAAACCCCACACTGGGTCACATTTGCAAAGGGAACCGTAGAGAAAGGGCCACCTCCGGGTGGAATTTTTGAGTCAGGTGCTTACAGTGGTTCAGTGGGCCCTATAAAAATCAACATTGTTCATTGGTATTTTTGTCTTTGGTGATCTGTGTAGATTCTATGTGTTCCTTAATTTTTTAATCCATTTTTCAAATTAACATTTATTACATTATTTTGGCTAAGTGGAAACTATGTCCAGTCTACCTATGAGAGGAACCTTAGAAATAAATACCAGTCTTTTGAAATAACTGTCATGGTATGTCTCATTAGGTCCTCTAATTCCCACTGGAGTTGGCTCTCTAAAGAGTAGCGTGTTCTCCCCAGATGGTAGTGGGTCATTCTGGGTTGGGTTTATTAAGAAGCAACAACGGCCATGACCCAGGGTCCTCTTCATCCGGACAGCCTCTCTGTCTGCTCACTTGTGTAATCGTGCTGGAGTAGAACGAGAACCATATTTTTGTGTTCTTTGGCATTCTACCCTTTTTAGCCCTTACCCTACTTCTCTCTATAATGTGCTTAGGGTTCCTCCTGCCCAGTACTAATCATGGGTCCCTAAGCATAATCAGAAAACATAAAACGCCATTTGTCCAATCCAGTGGTCAGTTTTCAGGTTGGCCAAAGGTGGCTTGAAAGTAGCTCTGTTTCACGTGAATTTGCATGGTGGGGAAATAGCATTTCAGGCACTGCGATGTATTTTAGAGAACTTTTCCAGATGTGAACAGTATTACAGGAGAAAACACAAACTATATTCTTATCTGTGTTCATAATTTTTGATATTCGTGTAGAAAGAAGACAACCTATTAAGTAAAAGTGACTTAGAAGTCCTAAATTTTACAAGAAAAAAAGTCTTAAGCATCAGAAATTTGAAGCTTCATTCGAGTATGTGCTTTTATTGCATCTTCATTTGAAATGATACAAACTTATTTAAAATGTCTGTGACTTATGATGAGAACCAAGTAGGGACTATTTGAATTTTATTCTGTCTTTCCTCCTCATTCTCTTCTCTCCCTGTCAAATGATGGTCCCAATGACAAAAGAAAAATAAAAATTTTATTGCCCTCCATCAACAGAATGAGGCCTAATGAGGCAGGCACAGTATTGTCAAAAATGTATGTATATTTCAACCACGTTAATATTTTATTTAGCTGTCAATATACAACAAAAGATTTCACCTTTCATTCTGGAGCTGATTAGGCTTTAGGAAATTGTATTCTTAGATGCCACTAATAATAATAATAGTAATAATAATGCCTCCAAAAATAAGTGGACGTGCGATTTCCAGCAGGTAGTCCGAGCCCACTTTTCCGCCCAAGGACAAGTTAAATTTGTCTTTTGCTAAAGATGTTTAAAAATCATAATGTCTCATGTCAGGAGCAATAACGTAGGAGAAGATTGGCTTTAAATGACATTAGGAGAATCATTATGTTTAATTTATCACTAATTAATGCTGACAGGTTTCATAGGCCTTGTGTTGCTTTCATGTGAATGTTACATGCTTGGTTTTTCTTTCTTTTTTAATTGTGTGTACACATCCCTCCTCATTCATTCATTTTGATTCTGACAATTTACACAGCTTTCTGTCTTCTAGGTTCCCTCCCCACATGGTCCCACCACACCATACTCTACACACGACCGGCATCCCCCATCCGGCCATAGTCACCCCAACAGTCAAACAGGAATCCTCCCAGAGTGACGTTGGCTCACTCCACAGCTCGTAAGTGCCACCCCGGCTGCCACTTCCCTCAGAGCCACAGTGCGGGGGCCGCCACGGTGCCTGCTTTGACTGACGCAAACAGCCAGCCTGTGTGGGCTGCGGGCACCGCTGTGGACAGGCTCCGAATGCACAGTGTTGGGCTTCGCGGATGGTCCCCCTGCAGGTTTGAGCAGGCGCTTTTCCTGTGGACTGTGCCTCACCAGCACTTGCCTGTCCTCTCACCCTGAAGGCGAGCATCTGGAGGGTGGAGACTTCAGTGCCTTCCCCTCTGCTGGGAAAACTGTCTTATGAGTGAAACTGGAGGAAGTGGTTACAGAGCCTCTCACTTGCCTCACTCCCTCCTCAAGCTATATTTGTTGTTCCATCTTTCCGGGGTGGAGGAGACCGAAAGTGGAAGCATGCTTTTTGTTCAAAACTGCTTGGCTTTAGTGTGAGGGAGATCGGATTGTGAGTCTCTGCTTTGCAGGAAGTTGGACTTCGTGGTTGTTTATCAGGCTGTGTGCATGTCTATCTGTTTTGGTCTGACTGCAGAAAGCATCCGGACTCCAAAAAGGAGGAAGAAAAGAAGAAGCCCCACATAAAGAAGCCCCTTAACGCGTTCATGTTGTATATGAAGGAGATGAGGGCGAAGGTCGTGGCTGAGTGCACGTTGAAAGAAAGTGCGGCCATCAACCAGATCCTGGGGCGCAGGGTAGGCCGCCTCTTCGTGGGAGGGACGGCTCAGGAGGTGAAACGTCCCCGTCCCCCTTCCCCTGAAGAGTCCTTTTCCCTCGGCCACATTCTCAAACCCTGACAGTCATTTCACACGGGGATGACATTCCGTACAGCCCCTCCCCGCCCCCTGACAAATGGGGTTTGTCGGAGCACCCCCGTTCGTGCCAGTCTCCATCATATTTGTAGATGAGCCCTTTCCCCTCCTGGTGCTATGGGGTGGTATGTGATGTTTCCCATGTGTGTCCTCTGCCCCGTGTCTCCTCCAGTGGCACGCGCTGTCCAGAGAAGAGCAAGCGAAGTACTACGAGCTGGCCCGGAAGGAACGACAGCTTCACATGCAGCTCTACCCCGGCTGGTCCGCTCGGGATAACTATGTAGGTGGACTGTTTTCCTGGTGACACCTATCTATCTATCAAAGAGTGATGCATGCCCGTTCGCGCAGAGGGAATGGTGACTGCCAGCCAGAATCAGGCTACAGGGCCATTTATTCTGCCCACTGCTGGGACCATTAGCATCTGGCCCTATTGGTAACATGAGCAGTGTTGTCCTGGCTTTCATGGTGGCTCTGTCAGCCTACAGTCAGTGTCGTGTGAGCTGGGGAGGTAATGCAGTGTCCCAGTGTCAGGGGCTGTGACTACCTCCTTCCCTGCCCACTTCTTAGAGGTGACAGGGCTCTAGGATACATCTTGAGGGGCCATCTTGAGGGTCTTGGCTTTGGTCCCCCAGCAGGCACCCACATGAGCCATAGCAGTCAGCAGTGTGGCTTCACACAGAAGACTGTAGGTAGAGGTGAAGGGAGAGAACTGAACTCCTTAGGTTTTCAGCTGGACCTGCACCCTTGTGAAGGAAAATCCAGACAAATGCTTCGATGTGGTTGAACTTGGTACCTGCTTCGCCCTGAGAGGAGCATGCTGGGATTTTCCTGAAAGTAGCCTGTGAAAGTCATCCTTGGCAGGATGGATGGAAGGACTCGGTGCCAGTGGGGTTTGGGAAGGCTGTACTATGTGTTGTGTATATTTCTGGGTTTTGTGTTTCCTATAGGATTTGCCTGATTTTCCCTCTTGGCTTTTAGGAAGCACCATTGTGAGTGAAATGTTAGTTTTTGCTAATTGCACCAACTGCCACAATCCCTATCTTCTTGGACCAGTGATGGTGAACCTTTCAGAGCTTTCAGTGATACGAACAGTCCACCTTGGCACATATGCCATGGGTTCGCCACCATTGGCCTATACGCTTACGTCCTCTGATGACCCTGATTCTGGTCTTACCCTTTGTCCATGAGCTCTGGGCTGTCTCTTAGATGCTCTAGATCAGCAATGGCAAAGCCTTTTTGCTTTCAGTGATAACAAACAGCTGGCTGCAGTGTGTAGTGAGTTCGCCACCTCTGCTCTAGATGCGTGGAATGGCTATAACTTTCCAACATACTTTGCCTTCGTGAAATGATTTTGTACTTGTCCTGTGGGGAACCAAAGGTCAGTCCATTGTGGGCTTCCCACCTCTCTTTTGGGTCCTCAGAGAACCATGATACCTATCGGTGTTCTCCATAGTGCAGACACCGAGGGGCAGATCGAGGTCATTAAACTCTACCAGTGGTGAACCCTTGGCTCCTGGGGTGTTGTGCAGAGTCAGAGTTAGGGTGAGCATTTCTGCTTTCAGCCCCTGCTGTCCAGGAAGCCCCCAACATCTGCATGACTGCATGGCCATGAGAGAGGGTTGACTCTCTGCTTGCTGTTGCCAGTTTCCTCCTCTTTATTCACTCACTTCCGAACACATGCTAGCTTGTTTGCTTCTCACTGTGCAGACAAGAGAGAAGAGAGAGCAGAGCCTGCTGGGCTTCTCTGCCACATGCTGCCCCTCTCCCTCCGGGCCCCACCGCCCCACCCCCAGCTGAAATAGGAAGCAGTGCTGGTACCATGCTGGTGGCTCGGTCACTCTGCTGAGAGCCCTTGCTGCCAGTGGACAGGCGTCACTGGGTGACTGCTTGGGACCTTTCCCTTGCTCCTCGGCATGTGAGCAGTGGGGGAGCCTTTCTTCTGGAGCTGAAAGGCAGAGGATGAGAAAGCTCCTGCCCTCCCACCTGACCCCGAGGTAGAGCTTTACAGCGGCAACTCCCTCCTCAGCCTGCGCACATGCAGCTGTGTCACTTCAGGACAGCTGCTCTCGTGGTTTAGGGTCACAGGCTTTTAGCGTTCATCTTCGGCTTCCACCTGCCCAATGCTTGGGTGATCCAGAATGGTACCTCACAGCTACCAGATCTTCAGTGGACAACTGGGGACACAGTAGCACCTTCATGTACCATTGCATAGGGTATGAGCTTCTCAACTCTAGGGTGTGCCGTTTACAGTAGAGTCTACATGAAAGGTGCCCCTTGGCGTTGTGCAGTGTGAAATCTCTGCAAGGAGACAGAAGACTCAGTGACAGCATCAAAGGAACCCGCGTTTGACTTGCCTCGGTGTCATTTAGACAAAGCGTTACCCGAGGCCTTTCTGAGATGCGCTTTCTAGGTTTCAGAGGTTGGGGAGGCTCTTGACCTGGCTTTTGCTCCGTTCTGTGTTCAGGAGTGGGTTTGGTGTGAAAGCAGGACTCCTAAGGAGACTCAGAAACGCGTGCGAGGTGGAGCCAGCTCCAGGGCTGCACAAACTTCATCTCTTTAGAGACTGTAGCCAGGTTCCTACTCTGATAGCCTGTGACACTTGAGTGTTTACACGCACTCACAGGGTCCTTTTGTGTCCTGCGGAAGAGTAACGAAATTGAAGGTTTTGTGGGTTTGGTTGTAGTAGAAACTTGTATTTCTTTTGGCCTTTTTTTTTTTTTAATTTTGAGACAGGATCTCGCCAAGTTGCTGTATTACCCAGCCATTGCTCAGTTCTGGTCCTGGTGCCTCAGCCTCCCCTAAGCGCTTCCTTTCCAACTGAGTTGACCTCAGAGTTTTTGCAAATTACCTTGGTCACTGCAAAGCCCAAGAGTGTCCCAGGAAGTGTCATCTAAACTAACCTCGTGCCTCTTCTGCACTCCTGCCCTCGCAGCCAAACAGATGACTTTAACATTACCTAAGGAAAAATAGGATGGAGTTAAATAGTCACCTGGGTGATAGAACTTGGTACCTTCTTTAGTGCCCACGAGGAGCACGTTGAGTAGCATAGTAATAGCTGCCTTTTGGTATCACATTGGAGCTTGGAGCATTTTCTTTCTGGCTGTGTGACATTAGGTAAAGGAGATCAACCTTACACCATTTGCTCGCTGGAGTCTTTTTTCTCACTGCCACAAGTTAGGCCTTAGGTTTATGACAACGGTATAGTCACTTCATTGGAGTCTCAGTACTACTTATCAATGTCCCCACATCCTCTTCCTCTTGGTACCCAGCCCATCCTCTAGGTGCCTTCTATATCAATAGCACTGCCCTCGGCCACACCGTGTCCCCCCTGTATCCTAAACAACAGCTCCCACAGACTTACTTCACAAGGACGAGATGCCATGGAGAACAGGGTCTGAATTTCCACTGACTTTTACTTAGAGCCCCTGAATCAAGAGAGCCGGTGGCTCTTGGCTCTGGAGTTGGGTGTGATTTGATTGCACACCAAGGCGTATGCGGACCTAAGCACGAGCACCACTCGGAAGCCACATCCTGTTCCGGTGCCACCCCGGTGCACAGTGAGGCTTCCGACATGCGTGCTCGCGGCCAGTCGCGCAGCCCAAGCTCCAGGTATCTCCCTGCAGTTCCTTCTGAGCCCAGTCCATTCTCAGGGTTTCCGTGCATGACTGGCCTTTTTCCTTTGGTGTTCATGGCACTGTACTGTGAGGGCAAGGCCCAGGGAGGCGAGGGAGGGTGAACTTCAGACCCCAAAGAGGCGGCCACTCCATAGAGCTCCCCGCACTGTGAGGCCCCATCCTCCCCAGCACACTGCCAAGGTATCCAGAAGGGTCGGGCCCAGGAAGGCGAATGATTCTGAATCATCTGTCCCATTTGTCCATTTGAATAGCTTCCTACAGGACCAGGCGGTACATAGTGGGCGGCAGAGCCTGTGATGCAGCTGCAGTGTGGAGACCAGCTTGCTCTCACCTGGCCCTCCTCCAGCTAGCAGTGGTGCCATAGGAAAGTCAGCTCACCCTCTGCACATCAGTGTCCTCATTTATACAGTTGGAATGGCAACTTTTAAAACCTGCAGCTCTGAGAAGCCCCTAGTGCAGCTGGCCTTTTCTTGGTATTGAATAGGGACACTTCACCTTTGTGCATAAGTTTTGAGTGGGGAAAGCGGGGAGGTAGCTCCCTAAACATCTCTAACTATCACAGCATCCTTTTGCCCTCAGAGGTCCACTCTCAAGCTGCTTCCTAGGCTGGCCCTGGCCCTGGGCCTGCCCCACCTGGAGGGATGGATAGAGAGGCCAGGCACAGGTGTGAAGAGGTCTTCTTTCACCACTGCTGATACTTCCTCTTCTCCCTAGAAATGTGTCCCAGTAGCTGGGGCACCATTCAGGGACACTGAGGGTACGGAGGCAGGACGGTCCTCTCCCTGCCTTCTCCTGCCAGGTGAGCCCAGATGCCCACCTCCTGGCTGTTAATTGAACTAATTCCCTGCTTTTCATCTCCTCGTTTAGGGGAAGAAGAAGAAGAGGAAAAGGGACAAACAGCCTGGTGAGACCAATGGTGAGTTACAGTCCTCAGGGTGACAGAAGCAGCGGTAGGTGGAGGGCCATTCCTATGTCAGGCTTCCATCTGAGGGAGGCAGGAGAAATTCAAGGCCAGGACATTGTGGGGGCACCCATCTTAGCCAGCCTCTTTGTTTATGCATTTTAATTAATTGCTTCACGACTGCCCTTTTAAAGCTAGTAACATCCATTGTTGCATGAAAAGCACATTGTAATTCTAGTGGAATGTGTTTTTAAAGAACTGCAAAGCCTGTAACTGGAGAGCGAGCAGTAGGCATGCCTCTGCCGGGCTGTAGACAGTCTGCTTATTTTGTATGTGTCAGAGAAGGGCCTGGGGGTGCCTAGGGGAGTAGGCGGGGTGTGTGTGTGTGAGAGTGTTGGACATTAACTGAATGTTTGATGCATGCCTTTACAGTGGTAAATTGCACCCATTTTAAATTAAGGAGGTTTGTTATTCTCTAGCAGAAATTAGAAATACTGCATAGGCAATCTGAGTGGTCCCTTGGAGAAGACCAGGCTTTTACAGACAAACAAACAAAAATTTTGAAGGCTTTGTATAATTTGTTCTTTTTTTTCAGAACACAGCGAATGTTTCCTAAATCCTTGCCTTTCACTTCCTCCGATTACAGGTGCTAATGTCATTTTGAGTCATTAAAATAGTTGATAAACTGTTTTTTAATTTTTCTTGCCATTATAGTTTTATTAACATTAAACACGTATGACATTTAAACATTCTTTAAGATGACCATCTACACGGTTTCATATGTTTCGGTAGATTTTTTTTACAGTTGCTTTTGTTGCCTTTTGAATTTAATTTAACTTCTGTTTCCTTTATTTATTTATTTATTTTTCCCATAACAGTTGTTTAAGCAGCAATGACAGTGATTTAGAGCTGAACTAACTGTGCAAATTGAATATGCAGTATTTCTTTAAAAGAGACTGGTAAAGAAAAAAAAATGGAAGGAATTCAGTCATAAACCTCCTTAATCTAATGGCATTTTTTTTTCCATTGCTCCCACTAAGTTTCTCACGCAAGCATGCATCCGCAGTATGATTATTTTTTCCTTTGCTTTTTTTATTTTAGTTTTTTTTCGTCCTTTTGCTTTTCTGCTCATAATTTGCAAATCCACTTGCATTTTACTGACTGTGCCTGCTTCGATGCTGCTGTGAGCTTCTAACTCCTAAC
Organism: Dolichotis patagonum; assembly: GCA_004027295.1. NCBI lineage: Eukaryota > Metazoa > Chordata > Mammalia > Rodentia > Caviidae > Dolichotis > Dolichotis patagonum. The sequence continues at coordinate 28,466 of PVJX010003438.1, read as the reverse complement.
AGCCCATTCACACAGCCTGTTTACCTCCATCTGTTCCTTTCCTAATATTAATGAAAATAGATTTTAAAAAAAGATGAACATTCCAAAAGCTGCAATATCCCAATACCACAACCCTTTTCTTTCTTTATTTCTTTCTGTTTCATTTTGTTTTGTTTTGTTCTTTTTATTTGTAGTTTTTTTTCTTTTTTAAACTGTTGTACTCTGAGAAGAAAAAAGCATGTTACAAACTTAATTCCCTCCTTTGCTTTATTTTCTTCTTTAAGAAAAAGAAAATTGAGAGGCAAAAAAGGGGAGGGGGCAGAACTAAAAACGAGGAAAAATAATTGGAAAGTGAGTTCTTCAGTATGTAACTTCCCTTTGTCAGCGCAAACCAAATCTAAGACACAGTCCTTAAAGAAGGGATACTGCAGCTTTATTTGCAACAGCTAATTTCACAAGTTGAATAAGAATGTGATTTTTACCGTTTTTTAATTAAAGAAAGTTAAAAGACGAAAGTCAATATTTTGCCTTTAGTAACCAGGTCATTGATTTATTCCCTTTTTTATTTTTATTTTTTTCTTATTTGTATCTCTCTCTCCCCCTCCCTTTCCTCTCTCTCTTTCTCTCTCTCTCCCTCTCTCTCTCTCCCTTTCTCCCACGTCCTCCTCCTCCTCTGCTCGCTCCTCTCTTGAACTCATTCAGACCTGAGCGCTCCTAAGAAATGCCGAGCGCGCTTTGGCCTTGATCAACAGAATAACTGGTGCGGCCCTTGCAGGTGTGTATAGTTTCCCAGATTCGCTGTGCTGGTTTGCAGCTGGTCTCTTCCATTCTTCCCCCTTCTCTGGCCTGTTGCTTCGTAGCTCTGTGTGTGGATCGTAGGAGACACAAGGGAGTGGGGCACTGCCAAGTGTGTGGGCTCGATGAGGGTTGTGCTTGTTTTCTGCTGCTGCTAGCCAAAATGCCACTGTAAAACAGCATCACATTTGTCTCCTCGGGTCAGCGACTCAGACCCCAGCACGCCCTCTCCCAGGGAATGTTGCCTGCCAACCCCTTCCTTGTGACAGCCCAGGATCCTTATCCTGGCCTAGGTACAAGCAAATGACGTCACTTTCTCCCCTCCTCTTCTCTCTCTTTTTATTTATTTTTCATTGTTTTTTGGTTTCTGGTTGTTGTTTTTGTGTGTGTGTGTTTTATCATTTTATTTGATTTTTTTTTCGTTTGACTCATAGAAGTCCTTTCCTTCCATGCCCTTGGTGAGGGACGAGTACCCAGTAGAGCCAAGGTGATAGAGAAGACAATCTGTAGCTGAGATTTCACATCCAACTGAGCACGACCCACCATTGTGTTGTGTTTTTTTGTGTTTACCTTATGCTAACAGATGCAAATACTCCAAAGAAGTGTCGGGCACTGTTCGGGCTTGACCGACAGACTTTATGGTGCAAACCGTGCAGGTATATAATCACTGCGAGGCCTTTGGGAAATCAAAGCATTCTGTCCTTCTGGTATCTTAGTGTGACAATTTATTTTGACCTCCTTCTCATCTACTTCTCCCACTGGCATCAATGACTAATGAGCCTCATTCTTCAAATTTTTCTTGCTAATTTCATGCTGTTTCCTCTCCCCACTTTCTCATTCTCTCTTTCCTTCCCCTGCTCTTACAAATGACATACAGTGTATATCCCTGGTGGCAGGATTGAGACCACAGCCTTAACATGGGCATTGACCCTCTGCCTTTGAAAGCCAGCATCCCGGCCAAAGTGTGCCTCCCTGGCCTGTGGACCGAGCATAGAGTCCGTAGTGGTTCCTGAGTTCAGACTGGGCAGTGATAGCATTCCTGTGCACACGGAGTCCAGGCACTCAGCGAAGTGCCCTAGGGCAGGCTCCTCCCTCTCTCCCCTTTTATTCTATTTTGCCTCTTCGGTGGTTATATGTTTGCAAACAGCAGCTGTCCGTACAGAGGAGCTTGGTTAGCTGACATTGTTTTACAGATGCGTGGCATTGAGTGGCATGCACAGCTGAAGGGCTGCAAATAGTGGGACCTGCAGATTTAAAACATACATACATATATATATACATATATATATACATATATGTGTATATATATGTATATATATATGTATATATATATATACCAACTTGCACGTATGTAGCCGTGGACAAGAGTTACTGAGAACCAGATCAATCCTGAAGAATCCAAATGAAGCCCACTTCCCCACCCCCACAGTTCCCACCCAACCTGCTTCCTCAGGGAAAGTGTAGGTACTTTCTTCTCGGTGGAGGGATGCCCACTAGATCCTGTCTGGTTTCCTGTCTTTTAATGATCACCTTCAGTTAAATTTGTTGTTTCTTTGTTCTGATACAAGCAGTCTTTGAATTTGGAATATTATGATGGTAGGTATCTCGACACCCCAAACACGCGTCCCTGTTTGTAGTGCCTTCCTTGTCACGTGTCCCTCTTCTCCATGCCTTTGCCATGTGCTCCGTGTCTAGACGTTAGATCAGATGTTCATCCCATTCCGTGCATGCCCACGAGTCTGCTGTGGTGTCTCTGATCCCCTTCTGGTGCCACTATGAGAGCCCGGTAAAGTGTGCCTCGTGTAGTGGAGAGAGGGCCCGAGGGTCTCGAGGGATAGGGATGTGCATACACCCTTTAGGTGGCCACTCAGCAGGAGAGGAATTCTCCGTTCCTCCTGTGAGGCGGCAGTGTTCACAGAGGAGACAAATGTCCTGGTCCACAGACAGGACTACATGCCGAAGCTGACGGAGGACACTGGGTGTGTCATTAGCAGGAGCCTCCATGGAGGGCAGGGAAGCCATCAGCATTTTGGACTTGAATATAGGAAGGTAGCTGGCCAGGGAAGCCATGTGGCAGATGGCTGACCAGCAAGACCCCCGCAAAGAGAAGCTCTTCATGGGCTCTAGATACACATGACCAGCATTGGCTGGCTGTGGCTCACAATCAGGCTGGTCCAAGTGCCTGCTTTACTTTATCCATGGGGATGGCTGGTGATGTGTGACTCTTTCTTGTTTCAGAAGCTGTTGCTGTGAGTTAGACTTGGCTGGGGTGTTTTGTTTTGTGTTTTTTTTACCTTTCTGAAAGTAATTACTAACATTGATCTAGACAGACATCCTTTCCTCAGGTCCTCCCGCCATCTTGGTTAAAGCCTGGGATGGGTGTCTTCCTCGGGAACCAGAGTTTTCTCGATATTTTTATAAAAAAAGCAAAAGGCCTGCCAAGCACAAACTTGAACAGCCACTTCGTGTGTCTGCAGCATGGTTTTCCGCAGTGCAGCTGCGAGGGGCTGACAGGGAGGCCTTCTGTTGTCCTAGAGGCCACGGGGCCCTGGTCTTCCTAAGACCCTCATCATTCTGCAGCCTACCTCTGGCCTCACCCTGGAGCTTTCCCAGCACCCCACTTTTCCTCTGCTGGGGATGGTTTTTCATACCATGGTATATTAGCATATTTGTCAATGTCATTCCAGAAGAGTCAGGAAGAAGACTTAGTTGCTTTCTTTCAGAATAACTACATCAGCTAGAGAGAGCCCCAGGCCCCAGTGGGAGATGCAGGCTGGACAAGATGACCGGGAATGGGAGTTTTGGACAAGTAGTTACCTGTCCCCTTTTCCCCCAGCTCTTCCTTTCAAACTTGGCATAACCATATCTAGCTTGATGCTAAAATCAGTAGAACTAAATAGGCTTTAAAATCAAAAAGAGAGAAAGTTACAAAGCAGTTGCAAACCGAGGCACTTTGTGACTCATCAGAAATATGTGTGTGTTCCAGCTGCCCTTGGCTCGGCCCTGATGGGGGAGCATCGCTCTGTCACCATAGTCTTTGTGTCCAGTGTTCTATATGCCCTAATCCCCACGATTTGGAAACATCCACACCATAAGGAGGTTGGGGGTGGGGTGAGGCATGGAAAGCCCCAAAAATGCTCCTAGCCAAGCAGGGCTCCTAGCTTGCCACACAGGGCTTCTAATTCTATTGGCGTTTGAGGACATTTTAACCAGACTCTGTTTTGAGCCCACCAACTTGCTTTCCCATCCTTTCCTCTCCGCCTGGTAGAGCCTGGAATGCTGCTTGACGCTGCTCCCTTGTCTTCCTGGTTGTCCCTCCCTCTACTTTGCCTTCCCCTCACCTCTCCTCTCTCTCTCGTTTTCTCCTTTTGCTTTCTCAGTTTTGCTTATGCCCTCTCCCACCACCTCCTCCTTTCCGTACCCCATTTTAAAAAATGCATGGACATCTTAGTTTTCGAGCATGTTTGGATCTGCAGGCTAAGGTGATTTTAAACAGAGGCTCAACTACCGTATTTACCTTTGTTCCTGAGATGGGCACAGAACCCATAGCTTATGCCTGCCTGTCTGTCCCAGGGAGAAGAAGGAACTTTGCCAAACTAACTGGGGGTGAGAGGTGGCTGCCCCTGCTCGCCCAGCGTTCTTCTGACCCAGAGGGGACAGGAGGACCTGAGGCCACCAGCCCCATTGGGCCCTAGCCTTTGAGAGGCTGGAGGACCAAGCATGTTCCCTTCCATCCTCCCCTCCTTCCCTCTCCTCCTGCCGTCTTGCGGAATCCGTGCCTATGTACTGACGGGCATGTCAGATGGCTCTGGGACCTAGACCAGAGGATGAGCCCAGTGTGCCCCTTCCTGCAGAGGCCAGCGCCACTGCCCAGCAGTGGCGGCCTTGATGCGGGCAGCATCTTGCCTGCTGTGCAGCAGAAGGCAGCTGGCCAGTGCTCTCACACTTGTTTGTCGATGATGTGCCCCGCCACGGTTCCGACTGTTCCTCAGGGTCCTTGGACGAGCACATTCCCAAATCTGCATGATATTTACAGCATCAGAGTCTATCACCTGAATCTCCCTTCCTACCAAGGGGGTCCCATTAGGCTGGGATTAATGGTGGGAGAGGCTTTGAAGTCACGTGCCCAATGTCTTGAGTTGATTTTCCCTGACCTCATCCTTTGATGATAAGGAAGAAAGGCTCTGATACTCGCATTCCTATTTCTTACATGAACAGGGAGAGGAGAGGGGTGATTCTGGTTTTGGTGCAAGACAGAGTTAGTCTTTCTGGTTCAAACACGAGTCACAAGAAGCCCAGCCCAGGAAGGTCCATGCTGTGGTTCCCTGGCACTTCTTCTTGGTCATCACTCACTGTGCCCTCTACTTGCTGGGACAAGAGCAGGACACCCCTCCATCCCATCCTACCGCTTCTCCTTCCAACCTTCTCACTAGGGGGTGGGAGAAGGGGAGCCCCAGATCTTTTCAAACAAACTAATGAAACCCCCCCAAAACTAAAAACAAAACAAAAAAAAAATCAGCTTTGATTCCTAATTGAATCCACAACCTGCAGGCCATACAACCAGTTATTCTCGTTCCTTTGGACCATTTTCTGTTTTTCTTATTCTTCCCCCTCCCCCACCTTTGTTTATCCTCTTCTACCTGTTTTTGGTGGTTTTTTAGTTCTTCTTCTTCTTTTTTTTTTTTTTTTTTTGGTTTGTTTGGTTTTTTTGTTTTATTTTGTTGGTTTCATTCTTTTTGGTTTATTTTGTTTTATTTTTGTTCCCACCTCCCCTGTCACCTGATTCTGACCTCTCTTGATTTGGTGTGGTTCTTAACAGACAAGCCCGCGAGCTCTCTGGGCACCGGCAGCCTCCGGTGGTGGTGTGTTAAACCCTTTAAGCCTCTTGCTAGTGCTGCCTTCAGCTATGTGGGCTCCACAGTCAGCATTTTGAGAGTTTCGTATTGATAAAGAGATGGCTGGGGAAGGAGCTCTTGTCTTTCTCTTTTAAATACACACACATGCACGCACACGCACGCACACACATCATCGGGGGCTGGGGGTGGCAGTGGTGGGAATCGGGGAGGGAGGGCAAGGAAATGTGATGGGAAAGTGAAGATGTCTAAGTCCAAAGAGAAATAAGCTTTGCTGTTCATCTCAATTGGACAAAGCCACTTGCTGGCAAATGGTGCCACCGTCTGTGGGTGACTGCCTTTCTCTGCTCGTTTATATCTGGGCAGGGGTGGAACTGTGGGGTATAGTGGGGGGTGGGAGCAGTAGGGTGCTTTCTTAAACATTTGGGGTGGCAGAGCAGACACAGACAGGGGCATGGCTAAGGGAGCGAGCAGCCCAGCAGCGTCACCGGTCACTGGGCCTGCTGTGCATTGGGGTATCCGTTAGATGACGTCAACTTGGCCATGAGCATTAGATGACCTCTCCCTTGACATCTTTGCCCTTTATTCACAGATAACTCTCTCCCCCTGTTTCTAGGAGAAAAAAAAAGTGCGTTCGCTACATACAAGGTGAAGGCAGCTGCCTCAGCCCACCCTCTTCAGATGGAAGCTTACTAGACTCGCCTCCCCCCTCCCCGCACCTGCTAGGGTCCCCTCCCCAAGACGCCAAGTCACAGACTGAGCAGACCCAGCCGCTTTCGCTATCCCTGAAGCCTGACCCCCTGGCCCACCTGTCCATGATGCCTCCGCCGCCTGCACTCCTGCTGGCTGAGGCCACCCACAGCAAGGCCTCTGCCCTCTGTCCCAACGGGGCCCTGGACCTGCCCCCCGCCGCCCTGCAGCCGCCCATCGCCCCCTCCTCATCGCTCACACAGCCGTCAACATCTTCCTTACATTCCCACAACTCGCTGGCCGGGACCCAGCCCCAGCCTCTGTCCCTCGTAACCAAGTCTTTAGAATAGCTTTAGCTTCGCCCACCCTGCTTGGTTTGAGTGTTTTGTCCCCGGCTCTCTGTTTGCGCCTCTCCCCGACCTGGAAAGCTTTTGTTTTGTACTCTTTTAATTTTGTGCCACGTGGCTACATGAGTTGATGTTTATCGAGTTCATTGGTCAATATTTGACCCATTCTTATTTCAATTTCTCCTTTTAAATATGTAGATGAGAGAAGAACCTCATGATTCTACCAAAATTTTTATCAACAGCTGTTTAAAGTCTTTGTAGCGTTTAAAAAAAATTATATATATATATATATATACATAACTGTTATGTAGTTCGGATAGCTTAGTTTTAAAAGACTGATTAAAAAACAAAAAGAAAAAAGAGAGAGAAGTGATTTTGAAGCAGCCCTCCAGAAGGAGAGGAGTTCTGTATTATTTGTATTAAATATGAGCTTGCGAACCAATCGTTTTACACCTGGTTTTTAAACCGTAAGGGCACGATGAATGTAGTGCCCTTACTTTTTTTTTTTTTTTCTGTGTGAAACAATTTTATTGTGATGTTACTTGTTATTGTTTAAATGTACAGAAACAAAAGGTTAAAATGTGTTAATATACCTTGTTCCATGGTGTTGTTCTTTTGGGGGGAGGGGATGCTACTCAACAATTAATGGAATCACAATGCTGTTGGACCAGTAGTATTTATTGCTTTAGAGATTGCTTGTCGTACCTGTACGTTGTCCCCTTTTAAAATATGTTTTCCTTTTTCTCGAAACTGTGTAAAGTTTTTTTTTCTCCCCTTAGCATAAGCATCTTATATATAACAACTCATTTGTACAAGGTTTTTAAGTTTATATATAAAAATGTGTATATATTTTTTTGTGTCCCTTTTTGACCTCTTTTTTGTTTTGTTTGTTTTTCTGTACAAAACCCAGATGCCGCCAAATGGACATTCATATTTGCATTAAGGATCAGTAGCATTAACACAAGTTGCTTTAAAAGCCATTATGTAAAACAAGACTTGAACGTTAGTGAGGGAATGTTAGCAACGCTGTCTGAGCACCCTTGGGAACCGCCCTCGTTTCCCTTTTGAACTCCTAGTCAAACGCCCTGCGCCCTTAGGAACATGGACTGACCGTGTGCAAAACTTTATGTGCCAAAACTCTCAGTGACTTTAGCTTTCTCCCTCTTTTTGATGCTGTACTTTTTGTTCATCATGTTTTGCTGTGATGTTACATAGGTAGATTTGTATGTAGTTTTAATGTCACCTATAACAAAATGTGTTTGGTAGCAGATTGTCCAGAAAGCATTTTAAATGAAGAGGTATAAACCCTTAAGGGCCAAAATTCTGTATATTAGATTACTCTTAAACGAAAAATCAGCTGCCGCTTTTATGTACACATATTACATACGAGTAGGTAGCGAACTTTAAAAATAAAAAAAAAACCTAGGCATGTTGATGTTGCAAAATGCTGTATAAAGCTCAAACCTGTTCATTCAGTGCCATTGTAGTTGACATGAAGCAATTGTAAACCTGTCTCTGATTTTTCTCTGGTTTATTAAAATGCTAACTATAACATTTTTTGTGAATACTTTGAATGTTTCCTAACAGTTGTGATGTTACTGTTCCGTTTTATGCTCTTATTCCAAGTTCATTTTTAATGGTTTGAAAGCCATTTTTGTAATGAATAAATGTTCATGCTGTACAGTATCTGTAGCATGCCGTTCTGGATTAATAAAAGCAACTTAGTATGTGCAGATAAAGGCTGGTCACTTGATTCTGTGATTTGGTCTTTTCACCACTGTGGAAACAGGACCTACCCTCACCAGAAGGCAGTGTGTTTCCGTGCCTGAGACCGTGTAGCTAGTGTGTGGGCAGTGAGTAGTGAGGGGATGACTCCTCTCCCCATCTTTTCCTGAGGGGGTGACTCCCGTCCCCTTTCCTGGTGTCCAGCTGCTGTGGCCTGGGTACCTGGTTTGTATCACGTGTCACCTGCAGATTACCTGTATATCAGGAGGTCCCTGGGGTGTCTTTCCTCATTCCTCTCTGCCCCTCCCAGTACGTAATTCAGCTCTGAAAGCAAAACACAGTTACAGAGCAAGTGTCACTTACTTGGCTATCGCAGCAGTTGCTCTGATACATCCTATTCATCCCTCCCACCATATTGAGCAGAAAGGATTTAATGCTGGTGAGTGAGATTTAGCTCAGGGAGGGTAGACTTCAGAAACCACATGGTTACTGCTTAGGGATCATGGATGTGGAGGGATCCTGACTTCTCAGAGCTGCCTGCAGGGAGAGTTGGAAAGGTGTCGGGTTGAAACCCTTTTGCTAGCAGTGTGTGATTGTTGAACAAATAGCTTGGTACAAAACTGGATTGGTGTGATTCACTTAAGCAGTGTGCATGGAGAAATCGTACTGTCTGCAGGACCCAAGTTCTTGGCTGTACCCTGGTGAGAGTGTGAGGTCACCATCCGCAAGGGGGACTGCAGTAAAGATCTTCCTGTGCTTTCTACCCATTGCTTCTCTTCTTGATGAGGGGGATAGATGATACATTATTCCGTGTATGAAGGACATTGGTACCTTCAAAGGATAATGATTTCCATTCCTGGTGCCATTGTTACTTAAAGTGATCACGGTGTCTCAGCAAGGATTTTAAAGCTCCTTGAAAGCTGCTTTGCTAGAGCTAGTTCGTGTTCTGTGAAGTTTTTGTGTTTTGCATTCACTTTGTTTTGTGTTCCCAGTGTGGAGTGTTTCAGGTTGTCCTTCCCCGTTTTATTCTGCACACTGGGCCCAGAGTGACCTTTGAAAATAAAAATAAGAACACTTACTGGTGGCATTGTGCCAAGCTGTCTGTGTGCATTTTCTCATTGAATCCTAACACTACTGCCGCGAAGGTACTGTCCTCCTCTACCCCCCACCTTATGCTCTAGAAATGGATTTAGGAACTCAGTGTATAAAAGCCTTGTCCCAAGGCCACACGGTTAGTAGGTGGTGGAGTTGGGACTTAAATGGGGACTGGACTCCAAGCCACACTCTCAACACTCAGTAAAACCACATCTTAGAGTAGAGCGGGCTCTTGGGCACCACAGAAGTAATGGGACAGTCCCTTCAAAGGGCACCCTCGTTCCTTCCCCCTGCTTCTCTGCCTCACCTGCACACACTCTCCCCTCAATCGCAGCGACTTTGGCTACCTAAAAGCATTGTGACTCTTTCTGCCTGGTCCCCCGTCCCCATGTTTCAGCTCTCAGTGTGGCTCTCACTTGCTCTGGTCCAACCCTGTGAAGGTAGGTGGTGTCTCATCTCCATGTTCTCCTTCACATCAGCCTTGCCCTCTCCTTTAGCGCGCCCTTCAGCATTTTGCAGTGGGTGTTGCCTGCTTCGGCCCCTTGAGGCCACAGCGTTTCTCAGTCTCAGCGCTGCTGCTGTTGGAGGATGGCTAATTCTTGGTGTGGGGCCTTCTCCTCTGTATTTATCAACATCTGGGCTTCTCTTACTAGACGCCAGTGCCACCTTTTCCCAGACTATCACGGCATTCAGAGATGTCATCACATATCCCCAAATGTCCCCCAGGGGAGTAAAGTCACTCCAGTTGACGTTTTCTCTAGAAAGCCTGTGCAGGGACAGGAGTGTGACTTCATGTCTACTGCTGTAGACGTGGGCCAGGTTTTGTGCTGGCCACCTGGTGGGTGCTCTATAGGTATTTGTTGAAGGAGAAGGAATGACGTTGGCCAAATAGACAGAAGCAGAAGGATGGTAACTTTTCACAGCGCTTCCCGATTTAGTGTTTTCACGACTTTCAGGTGCCCATCTTCACCCTTAGCCGTGCAGGAATGTAACTCAGTGTCCTTGTTACAAAGGCCAGAAAAAGGACAGAGGGCGGTCCCTAGGTCATCAGCCAGCCCAAGGGCAGATCTCTTGCCAGGATTTAAAACAGCATCACCTACCCACGCACTCACCTGCCCTGTGCAGTTGGATCCATACTTTGAGGATCTTCTTTCCACCCAAATATGGAATTGCCTTCTCTGAGGCTTTGCCTTTTCTCAGCAGGCCATGTTCTAGTCTCCCAAGTGCTGGGCCACGTCCTGTCCTTTGCCGCTTCCTTTGTACATCTGTTTGATGTCTTCCTGCTCCAAGAGTTTATTTTCAGACTGAGCATCTTCCAATTTTGTCTAGGAGTGGATCTGTGGATTTTTGTTACTAAGAGACCTTGAGACAACATCCAGGAGACTATAACTCTGTTAGCCACATGACTCTTGGCTGATCTAGCCAATTTGGACACTTGGGTGTATATTTCCCATGGCTGCTGTAGCAAATCACACAAACTTGGTGGTTTAAAACAATGGAACTTAGTCTCTGACTGCTCCATAGACCAGAAGTCCAAAATCAAGGATGTGGCAGGGCTATGCTCCCTCCAAAGGTGGCATTGGATGCTCTGCTGTTCCAGCCTCTTTCAACTTCTGCCTGCCACCTGCAGCCCTCAGCATTTCTTGGCTTGTAGCCACATCACTATAAGGATACACGTGATTGTACTTCAGGTCCATCTGGATAGTCTTAGCTATGCCCCTTCTCTTCAAACCCTTAATCACATCTTTTGCAGATAAAGTAACATAGCCTAGTAACATAACTTCTAGTATTAGAATCTCAATGTGCATTTTGAGGGACCACTATTCAGCTCAGTTTGCCAGTCCTGGCACAATTGCAGAGTTAGCATAGGACCCTCCAGGATGGGCAGTTGTCCCTCCGTTGGTTTCATCCAGATGCTGGGGGCAGTGGAGTGAGGCCGAGGGTCTCGCACCTGACTCCCATGCTGGCCTTGGGTTATTTCTCTATCCAGAGGCCCTGCTTCTTGAGCTAACAACTGGTGACAGTTGTGCTCATTTGGACAGATTCTTATGAGCTCTAAAGTGCAGCATGCCTAGCATGATAAAGTCAGTGTTTATCATGGTCACAAAAGCTGAAGGCCAGTCATTATATGCCTTATTTCTCGATTAGATTCTATGAGTTCAGCTCTTCATGCCAGGGTTAGAGAACCTCAGAAATCTATGTGCCCATGGTCCAGGGACAGCCAGGCTGTTCATTTCACCTGAAACTTAATGACCCTCTGAAAATGACCTCTACTCTTTGGGGAGCCATAGCGCTGGCTGGGGTGCTTTGTGTGGCATAGAAATGAGTTTCTAATTAAAAATCCTTTGGAAAGAGACTAAGGAGTGGCCTAAAAATCTCTTGTGTATGGTACCTGAGGCAAGCGCCACAGACCAGAGCTGGGATCTCTAATGAACAGGGCCGCAGATTTGACTTCCTGAAGGATCCCCATCTGAGGTTGGCCACTGCGTCTCCCGCCAAGGTCTGCTTCATCCCCAGGCCTGAAGCAGTGGTGGGACCTGTTGTGAGTTCTGGTGTGGCCTGAAAGGCAGAACTGTCATCTCTGCTGTGAAGCAGGAGCACCTGTGGGCAGGCACATCCACACCTTCATGCATCCATCCACTCAGTAACTGTCTCTTGGGCATTCGCTTGCACCAGGAATGCTTATAGGCACCGACACGCGTGTGAAGGAAGCCAGCTTGGTTTGCATTCCTTTCTCTCAGCTCAATCCTGAGCAGTCTTATAGGCTGCAGTTTTGAAAGAGTTTTGTGTAAAGATAATTAAAGAGGATATGCTAAGAACTCTGCCTGCATTTCTCATTGAATCTTCCTGGGGGACAGAGATTGCTTTTATTTTTTTCACAGGGGCAGAAAGTAAGGCTGACAGAGGGTGAGTGGCTTCCCCACACAGATATACTATCTGGGAAACCAAACCTAAGATCTGCGGGAGCCTGCAGATCTGGCCTATGCTATGTCGCTCATGTTAAAGCCACAGGCAACCTGGGTGGCCAGGGACAGGTGGATGACAGGGCTCACCAGGGGCTTTGTGGGCCAGGTAGAGCTTGTGCTGCAAGACAACTACGTATGTCTCCTGCCTTCTCTGTGCAGGAGTTTTGTTTTTGCTTTCTCATTCTGGTTTTGAGGTATATAATCGTTATGAAAGACAGTTGATAATTATATGGATTAAATCATTTTGGACTCAGCACTACAAGTTAGAGGATCCTTGTTATGGATTAAAAACCGGTGGTCAACTTAAACACCTGCTGAATTACATCAGCATGGTGCTGAGCGTAGATGGTCCACCTGAGGGAAGTTGCCAGCATAAACAGAGACGTGAAGAAGAGCAAGGCATTGTGGGTTCTCCTAAGTGTTGCTGTTTTGAGCTGTTGGTTCTCCTGGAGAAGCTCATCATGACTAGCTTCCCCAATGTGAGGTCGACCATTATCATCAGAGGAGCTCAGGACCTTGTTGGTGAGAGTGGCTGTGGTTCACTTTGGGGAGCTCTGGTCCTTACATCGAGCATCGCTTCTGGCTCTGGAGGAGATGTGTGCTGTTCAATCTCCTAGAGAAGCTTGTCATGCTGCCTTTCTGGCATGTACTCAACTGTTCTTACTGTCGAAGGAGCTCAGGACCTCCGTGTTGCTGAGGATGGCTGTGGTACTTTTCAGGACAGCCCTGGTCTTTATTATGAGTGTGACTTCTCAGCTCCAGAGTAGAATCCTCAACGTACCAGCACAGCTCCTTCACCCCACTGGCACTTCCACCGCTGACCTTTGGGCCTTCCCAGCACAGATCCATAAAACAGACTGGCGTGAGTCCTTTCCATGGGCTCTAGACCTCCAGTTGGACTCGTGGGAGGCATGTCATGGGCTCTAGGTTTTCATCTGGACTCATGCAGTGCATTGCTGTGGGATTCAGGCCCTTGGCTGAATATTCTGAGTCTTACATGTTGTGGACAGATTTCCTGTACTTTGTCATTTTCAACTCTGGGTGACCATCATAAAATAATATAAATTCTGTGTCCTCATTGCAGTTGTTCTCACAACCCCTGACTACAACAGTCCTTGACCTGGAAGAACATTGAAAGTATTTCAGTATGTATTATGGTATTGTACTTATACATTATATAGTTGTGTTAGTGTTTACTAGAGAAACAGATGTAAATTCTTATGTACTTGTGTTACAAGATTGGCTCACAATGGCCGCCCACAGAGTCGGATGAGGAAGCGTGCAGAGGGAGTCTGCATACTGGAGACCGAAGGATTCAGTTGAAGGTCTGGAGCTCACTGCCGTGTCCCATGGGAGTCTGGACCAGGGGGCCCCTGGGTCTGCACGGGAAGGCTGAAGAATCTACTCCAGAAAGCTGAAGGATCTACGCCGGAAGCCAGATTCTATGACCCAGGTGAAGTTGAAAACTGGAACAGAGGCTGATTTGTCCTTTCTCATTTCCCCTTTATCCAAAAAACGAGTTGCCCTAGGGTGGGTCTTTCACCCTCGGGTGTAGAATCACTAAGCTAATTTAGTTTTAAACTTTTCTTACTCAAGTTGACACAATCAATCAACCATCACAATAGGGTTTTTGAGATGATGGATTGTAGCCCATGAATAGATCAGGAGGTTATGATTCAAGGCTGGCATTCAAAAAATAGGGTGAAATAGAAAATAGGATGTATGTCCTGCATTATGTAAAATCTTCCTTACTATGTTAGATAATATTCTGATTTAGTTTTTAAACTAAATCAGTTTTTAGCTTTTAACATTTACTGATGAACAAACATCTTACTAAGTATATTACTACAGCATTTCCACAAATGGGTTCTGTGGAGCCCTCCTAGTCTTATGGAGTTTTCTTAGATCTGTGGATATCATTTCTTTTTCTCTTTCTTTCTTTCTTTTTTCTTTTTGTCTTTTTGAGACAGGGTCTCAATATACAGTTCAGGCTAGCCTTGAGCTCACTTTGTAGCCCAGGCTGGTCTCAAACTCACAATGATTCTCCTGCCTCAGCCTCTCGAGGGCTAGGATTACAGGTGTGAGCCACCACGCCTGGCTCCGTGCATATCATTTCATCTATGGTTCCTCTTCGCAATTCAAACTGCTCTTCAAATTGTAAGGGCTCAGAAAGGCTGCCATAGTGACTCCTCCTTCTTTTACTTACATCTCGAAAATGTAACCGACCGTAGAAGATATTTTTTAGAGGACAAGACCTATTAACTTCCTTCTGAATGAATGTTTCTTGGAGTACATCTTTGGAAATAAACCCTTTATGCGCATACTTTAATCCTTTTAACAGCTCTCTGTGATGGTACTACTTCCACTTTACTGAGGCTTGAGTTAAACAATACTATTTATTAAGGACTTATTATTTGCCACGTGTATTTGTCAGCTAGTTTCACAAGAATGCTGCATAACACCCTGCCTAAAATTCAGAGGTTTATAAGAGAAGGCATTACTTTTCTTGCCCTTAGGTCCGAGTTGGCTGTAACTAATGTGATTGGTTAGGCTCGACTGCAGGATAACGTGGGCGTTTGCTAAAGTTACAACAGTGAAGTTTGAGTCCTCTTAAGGATTTAAGTCCTCAGTTTGAAACTGATACATTGTTAATCCCAGGAACTTTGTGTTAGCCAGAATTTAGAGAGTAGACACAGATCAAAGGGCTGGGAAAGTATACGCTCCGTGGGTGAAGGACCAATAAGGCTAAGTGGTAAAGGGCATCACAGGGAGGAATAATTGGGCACAAAAAATACAATTTACCACACATTGCATGAATTGTTTTTCACATATTATTTACCTTTACAACAATTCTGTGAGATAGGTATAATTATTGTCCCTCTTTTACAGACGAGTAAACAGGTTTAAAGATTTGAAGACTGCTGACAAGATCCTCCATGAGAATGAGTAGGAGTGAAGTTTTTGACTTCCTTATCTTTTTTCTGAACCTAGGAAAACTAATCATTGTTTCACCAAAGCATAATGTTAGTGGTATGTTTTTGTAGATACATGTCATCAAGTTAAGAAAATTCCTTTCTACTCTTAGTTTGCTAAAAAGTATTCATCACAAACTCCTTTGAAGAGTGAAAAGGAGCACCAGGCGAGGTGCACACGCCAATAATCTCAGCCCTGAGGTGGCTGAACTGGTAGGTTTGCTGCTAGTTCAAGGCTAGCCTGGGCTACAGGAGTGAGTTCAAGCCCAGCCTGAACTAAATAGCAAGACCTTACTTCAATACAAAGCAAACACACACAATAAACAAGAGTGAAAAGACAAGCCACCATCTAGAAGGCCATGTTTGTAACACATTTATCCAATGAAGGGCTACTATGCAAAAGTGAACAGAATTCCTAACCATCAAAAGGAGACAACCTAAGGCCAAGGATTTAGCTCCGTGGCTTAAGTGCCTGCCTGCCAAGCATGAGGTTGTGAGTTTGATCCCTGGTACCAATAAATAAATAAATACTTGCAAAAGGAGATAGCTTAATCAATTCAAAATGAGCAAAAAGCAAAACGAAACCATAAAATAGGACTACATCATTCACAGAGGGATATCCAAGTGACCTGTTTATTAGATAATTGCATAATGGTAAAAAGGTAGGCATTAGCTAACTGTGCATCCATAGTGGAGCAGATAAAAGAAATTGCAGTTGTCTTACAACAGATGAGAAGTTCTCATCAGTGCCTGTAGAGTCTGCTAGGTTTTCCTCAGAGGTTTGTATGTGGCATTCTACCAAAATGCTGAAGGTGACGCTTGATGGGTGAGGGGAACAAGAGACCTCTAGGTTGTGTGTGTGTTGTTTGGAGAGAGATATGAAACGTGGCAAAGACTGTCATACGGCCAGGAGGTGGGGTCTGAAGAGGGAGTCAACAAGTCACAATGGGAGCCTTTCCAAGAAATGGTTAATGCCCCTATTCACTTGATTTTTGGAAATATGAAGAATTCTGGCTTCACAATGCTAACTTCCTCTGGATCATAAGGGTCGTGGTGCTTATGACTCAAAACAAAACAAGCTATGTGCTGCCCACCCTCTCACCCACATTCCTCTTTGGCTTCATGAGACCAAGTATAGCAGAAAATTCACAGCGAAAATTGTAGATACAATGGGGATTTTGGAGTGGCCATTTAAGAATAACAATTAAATGAATTTGGTTTCTATTAATAATGTTCAGAAACTGCTAGACATCATTTTGGTGTGTGTATTGCTTTATAGGGTGTGAGAGGGGAGGAGGTCAGGAATGGGAAGTCCCAGGCATGTGCCTGTCAGGGACATTAGAGCTGTCCCTCAGTGCCCACGTGGAGCTCACATAGTTCCTGGGGCTTCTTGTTTACTCCCCTGCCACTGGGGCCTCAGAACTCCAGAAGGGATGTGTGGATTCATCTAAGTTCTGTCCTTTGTGCTAGGAATTCCAGGAGAGCTTTGTAAGTAAGAGTCAGACTGCCTCGTCTCCAAGAGAGAAAGATGGGGCCACCGGAAACTGCAGCCCAGAGAGAGGGTGCAGTTGTATCCTGCCTTTAGCCACATGGCAGGTCACTGCAAGATCTAGACTATGTGCAGAGACTCCTTGCAATCTAGGTCAGGGATCTTTCTAGGAACTACCCAATCACTGTCTTGAATGCTCTACCTCCTGCTTCCATGTGGAGAATTTCAGTCCTGCTGCCAGGGCTGAGACTTGTTCTCAATCTTGAGTGATTAGCCAGGTGTAAGGACTCCAGTGCCATGGCAAACTGGAGAAGTAACTCCCAGCAGCCACCTGTTAGTGGCTTCTCCGATGTAGCAGGCGTCATGCTGGCCTGCCAGGGATTTGGAACAGCACGTGTTATGCTCTGTAGTCTTCACTAAGGTACCCTGATGTTAACCTTGTCATTTTCACAGTCCTAGGAAAGAGCTAAATTTTCAGGATCAGTCAGCCAACAAGTGGCAGCTCTGGGATTAAAATTCAGCACACAACCATCTAGCCAGTTTTTGTCACTCATCCTGGAGATAAGAATCTTAAGGAGGAAAGAGTCCTGCAGTTTCTCTGAGCTTTGGGAAGTGCCGTCAGGGCTGGTCTAGACTGGGGTATTTGTCTGCCTGAGAGAAACAGGGCTGTTTCATTGGGTCCCTTATGTCCTTTGCCTGTCACACCCTAGGGTTAGAGTGCTGTGTGGTGAGAAGTTCTTAAGCTTGGATGCTTCCAGCTTTTGTTCCAGGAGCCGGGGTCTCACCCTACAGCCCACAATCACAAACCAGTGTGGCCCTGGCTCTGATGGGTGACCCTGAGGCCAGGTGGGCACATATGGGTGTCAGGAAGCCACAGGGCCTGGTTTGGGGGGGAATCCTGACTTCAGCTGGTTGTACTGTTGCCAGGAGACCTCTCAGGGCCCCTGGCTGGTGCCAGACTCCAGAGGTGAGGTGAGGCCTTGAAGCCGACAGCATGGCCTGGCCCTCTCAGTGCTGTCTGTCTCCCTCGGGAGGAAGGGGCCGTGTCCACCATGCTGCGTCCTCCCACTCAGCCTTCACCTTCGCCCCCCTTCACCTTATATAATGGCGCATTATACAACATTGCAAAGCAGGTGGTATTTTTAAAGACAGCAAGTGAGCATTTTTTTGGCCTAAATTTGGGAATGAAACAGATGGATTTTTAAGACTCTGGGCTTTTCCTATGAATAGTAACCGTTGTTCTCTCTGCTTTTAAACACCAGTTTCTAGACCACCTCCAGCAACCAATCAGCACTCTGTTATTTAATTATAACAAAATTCTTAGCTCTGTCTGCTGCTGCTCGGACAAGTGGGGGGCACTGGATCAATTTCTGGAGCCAGGCAGACTTGCCAACAACAATTTTCCTTTTCCCAGAGGGCCGTAGAGGCCTGCAGCAGGTTCCAAGTTTCTCCTCCTGCCTGCTCGAGCGGGCTCCTGACAGCGGCTTGAAAAGGGTTATAGAGAGGCAGATAAATGCCCGCTTGTTGCAGCCTTCCCTGACAGGGCCGCCCCCCACGCCAGTGAGCTCATGCCGGCCTCATTATGGCTGGTGCCAGATTTTTTCCATTAACAGGTAATTGAGTAGAAACTAAAATAAGCGAAGTTTGTTTCATCCCTTGGATTTTCTTGCTGGGGTCTGAAAGAAAAACACTTTAGCATCGTTAGCGGAGGAGTGTCCTTGAAAACATATTTATGTTTTCCAAGTGATTTGTCGCTTGGTAGGTGTAATTAGCCCACTCCCTGGGCCTCTCCCTTGGATTTATTCTTTAAAAGTCATGACGTTCAGAGAATAGGAGCTGGGTTCCTGGGGCCCTTGCTGCCCTGCACCCTGTTTTAAGAGAGGATGGGTTAAGTATGTCACACTAGACAACAGAGACTTCTCTCTGTGTCTCTCCCACACCCACGTGTGTACCTGCACACACACCTGGTGCCCCAGCCTGCTGCTCAGGTTCCCCCAGGATCCCACTGGGACCTGGCTGTCCCCAGCCCTCTGTTCCTTCCAGCCTTCACACGTGCACCAGATAGATGTCTGAGGGGCAGGGAGGTTTGAGTTCATTCCATCTCCTCCAGCTTTTCCTCCACGGTGCCCAAGTCACAGCCTCTTATTTTCATGTTACTCCAGGAGCTGATGTCACACAGTCTCCCTGGGCTCTTGGTGAAGCTGGTCTGACTACAGCTTTGTGAGATTTCCTAGCACTGCCCAACCTGAAAGTCCTCCATGAAGTCCAGAGCTTCGGGGCTGTGTGTGTGTGTGTGTGTGTGAGAGAGAGAGAGAGAGAGGGTGCCATGTTTAGGGTTGGGCATGGTCTCCATGCTTAGGAGTTTCCAGTTCCCCTGGGATTCTGGTAAGTGCTAATGATCATCACCCCCAAAGAAAATACAAAGGCGTGAACACCAGCAGCACACTGCGTGTTTGTAGGTAGTGTCACAAGCCCCAGTGGCCTTCAGGATAAGAATCACTACATTGAGCATGCAGGATAAATTAATAGACGAAATTAAAGCAGTCCCCACCCCCGAATTATTCATTCCTTTACAATCTGACACAGATGTTTTTGTTTGATTGTGTTGGGTTTTGTTTGTTTTTTGCAGTACTGGGGGTTGAACCCAGGCCTTTGTACTAAGTTACGTCCCCAGCCTGTTTTTATTTTTCATTTGGAGACAGACTTTCACTACATTGCCCTAACTGGGCATGAACTCTAGATTCTCTTTCCTCAGCCTCCCTGAGTGTTAGGAATATAGGCATGTGCTGTCATGCCTGGCTCTGACATAGAAATCTTTCTGAGATAAAGAAGCCTCCACAAAATTGTGACTTTTTGGTGAACAAGTTCAGTTCAACCAATAATAATAATTCGGACCCTCTTTTGTGCCGACTTGGCGTGTCCTCTCACAAGGAGAGGTGCAGGAGATAAGGTCCCCACCTGCCTGGAGCCAGTGAGGATGAGGAGGAAGATGAGGAGTAAGCAAGCCAAAGGGCCTGAGATTTCAGAGAGGAGCTCCGAGAGAGAAGCATGTTGGGTAATAACCTCCAGGGTCCAAGAAGCTTCTCATGGAGATGCTATCTTACAGAGGCCTGAAGATGAAAAGTTCTATATCTGCTCACATTTAGTGTCCTGGGGCCATTACCCCTAGACCCTCACACCATGTGCCAGGGCTCTAGACACGTGCTATGGCTTGGATATGACCTGTCATGTATTGGAAACTTGGTTCTTAAGGTAATGGAATTGAAAGGTGGTGGGGTTTGATGGAAGATGACTAGCTCATGGGTGCAGTGACAACATTTTATGGGAGTGGGGTGGGTCTCTGGTGACCAGATGCCTTCTCTTGAGATTGTGATGTGGTACATCCCATGTACTTGGTGTTATGGTTGATACACTGTGTCAACTTGAGAAGTTTAGAAGTTTAACTGAGAGACTCAGCAGGGAGTCAGGATCCTTACTTTGTAAATATCCTTATCCCTGCCAGAGAAGGGCACAGAGATTTTGTGAGTGCTACACCTGATGTGGACAGAGGTGAGAGTAGTATAATATCAGGGAGGAGAAGAGGTTTGTTCACCGCTTTTGCTCTGGCTTCTGCCTTGAAGTGCCATGCCACCCTGTCTTGGAGCCAGCTGATTATGGACTGAAACCTCCACAAGTAGTGAGCTAAATAAACCTTTCCTTGCTTCATTTTGGGTGTCAGGTGTTTTGTCCCAGCAACAACAGAATAGTAACCAAGACACTTGGTCTCTTCTGCATTGGCCTCCTCACCTCCTCCGCCAGCCCTGTTCCCTTTCTACTTCCCCACCATGTTGTGATGCAGCCAGCGGGGCCATACCAGACACTAATGCCATGCTGGCTGGGTTGTTCCACTACCTGAATTGTGAGCCAGAATAAACATCTTTTCTTATACATTACCCAGCATCAAGTACTCTACTATAGCAACACAATATGGGCTAATACGACACCTCATTGGATAATCACAGCCTGTTTTTGTAGATATGGAGTCTGAATTGCACAGCAACATGCGAATGAAGGAACTAGAACTAGAGCTGGGCCTCTTGGATCCCAAAGCCTGTGTCCTTCCTTTATTTTTAAAAATAGCTTTATTGAAGTATAATTTAAATACCCGAAACTTCACTTGTTTTAAATGTGCAACTCAGTGACTTTGAGGAAATTCACAGAGTTGTGCAAACATCATCAAAATTCAAATTCTGAACATTTTCATCACCCCCAAAAGATCCTCTTTGCTCAGTTTCAGTCACTCCCTGTTCCCACACTCAGTCCAAGGTGACCGTGAGTCTGCTTTTCCCCTCTTCTCTGTAGAGTCGTTTGGACATTTCACATATATGTGATCTTTGGTGTCTGGCTTCTTCCACTGAGCAGTTTCTCAACCATTGCTTGATTATCATCCCCTTTTTCCCCACAGAGAAAAATGTAATTTATATTTTCCCTAAAGACAGAAATTATATACCAAGGAATAAGATTGCAAGGGAGCAGAGCTGAACTTTGGAGGGCTACAGACCATTGTAATATCCAAAGATTTTTTCCCTTTGTCTCCAGGCCACAATTGTCTCTACCCTGGGAGGGTTATATGACCCCAACTGAGAGCATGTTGGAGTTTGTTCTTGCTTTGCACCCGGTTGTCAGATGGACCGGGGGGCACTGTGTATCTGTCCTTCACATGACGGGCTTTGGGGTTGTTGTAACTTCTCAGCTATTGAAGCCTGGTCCCTTAAACACCACACAGAACCATGCAGCCCACTCCCCCTTGGAGGCAGAGTCCTTGCACATTTCAGCCCTGTCCTAAAGGACAGGACCATGATCCATGCCTCGGTTTCCTCATCTGCAGACTGGATGTCTCCTTAGGCGACAAAGCTGCCATGCCACTGACCTGAAATAATACTTGGCAATGGCTCAGCATGTACCCACGGCCCGCTCTGCCCCTGTCACTCCCATGGAGAAAGCTGTCCCTGTTGACATTTGTCCCACAGTGTCCCAACTCTGCTTCTATCTGTACCGCCAAGGATTATGTGCTGTCTGACATCCTGTCTTTCTCTGGTATTATTCAGGTTAAACCCAATATTGTTTCTTAACAGGAATCTCAAATATTTCTTTCCTTTGGCACTTGTCTTCTGGCCCTAGCAGCTGACATGTTTCCGGGGGCCAGTTGATTTCATCTGCTGCTAAAAGTCTAGGCCTCTTGTGAGTGATGGGCTGGATTTGATGCTGTAGGAGAGTGAGTGCTGGACAGAGCCCTGAGACCATGTCGTGACAAAGTGGGGCTGAGCCACCGCCAGGGCTGTACCCCAGGGATATCTTGAGTCAACTTCTTTCTGAGAAAGGCATTGTCCTTGCATGCAGTGGGCATCACAAAATGATAAACAGCAAGTAAGACATGAACTTTCAAAGTGCCTGGTAAACGGCCCAGCCCTTGAGAAATGTGTGAGATGCCCCATTGTTACTTGGGGCCTGCCCAGTGCATTCTCCTGCCTGATGGTGGGGCTGGATTGTGTGTCTGCGCTGTTCCTAAGCAACCTCTGTGCCTGCCACATGCCCAGGTTTCAGACTCCAGCTGCTTCCCCTTGTGATCTGAAGTACAGGAATTCAAACCAGCTTCTGAGCCCAGTGTGTCAGGGGGTAAGGAACACCCCATGGAATGTGTAGGCTCTGAGGCCGCACACCCAAGGCGAGGAACCCGGCCAGCTCCCCCAAACCGCGTTAGTTCTCACCCCACTTCTGGCCTCACTGTCCTCACCCCTCAGCTTCTATTCCCTCTATTATTCCCCTTCCATTGACCAGGGCTTGGAAGAAGGGAGCCAGGAGGGTTTGTGACCACTGAGCCAGAAAGTTATCTTCCCAGGAACCACTTGAGCTAGAAATTTTGGGAGAAAACTCCACAGTCAGATTGCCAAGGTTTGGGTCCCAGCACTTTCTGACCACATCAAGGTACTTCTCTAAGTCTTGGTTTTCTCAGCTAGAAGATGGGACAGGGACACCACTTACTTCTGGGAGGATCGGATGAGATAAAAATGTTCAGACCAGAGATTCATACTTAAGGTCCTGTCTGTAAACATTTGCTTTTACTATTGTTTCCATTGCCTCCTGCTCTCTGGGGCATGAGAGACAAAGACCTTGACCACAGGCATGAACTCTGGCAGGGAGTGGACAGTGGCCTCTATTATGTATTTTGGGAAAGTCATCAGATTTAAATTCACAGATCCCTCCCAGGTCTGAGATCCTTATGAAGTTCATTCTGAATTACTACTCTGGAGGGCTTTTCAACCTAACTAGTCTTCCCTGTTCAAAGGCAGATGGTTCCTGGGAGGTGTCACAGCTTCAGCCCTTCAGCTGAGGTCCACAGAGGCTGGGTGAGAGTGCGGGTGGGCTCAAAGGGAGGTGACGTCCCTGGACTAGAAACACGTCCCTTGTGGGCCCAGCATGGCCTTTGGCATCAACTACTGGGCCTTGAATCACTCTCATTAAAATTAGTGGACCAGATTGTTCATAATGGATCTTGAAGTCAGAAATTTTTTTCTGAAACAATATTTTCTTTACAAGAGAGAAAATATAAGATGGATGCATGGATGTGTGGGTGGATTGATAGGGCGCTCAGAAGCTCAGAAGTTTTTCTAGCTTAATATTTTCATGTCCCTTCAGGGTGACTGCTGTGGTTTTTTGTTTCAGAGAGACAGTGACTTGGTCCAGTGACCAAGAGGCTGGATCAGACTATTTGAACCACTGAACAGTTACATTTTTTACAACTAGCACTTAACGGGAAAAGGCCCTGATCTGTGGTATTTGCCAATTTCTGTGATGTAAACCCTCCATCATGTCCAATTCCCAGCTATTAGTGTGACTTCACTGTGCGTGGGCTTGAGAACAAATACTCTGAAACTATCATTATGTTTCCACCATTAGATACAATGACCATACACAATCTCAAGAGTGTAGATAACAGTAAAAAAAATTAAGGAGTGATGAATTTTGAAAATTTATTTCTCTTGCTGTATTTTTTTGTTTTAGTTATAAGCTTATGTAACTTAATTAAAAACAAACTGGCTTGCAAGATTACTGAAAATTTAGCTAAACGATAAACCAGTAGGAGCTGGGCCCAGTACACTACTGCCCCCAACTGGAGCCATAACGAGTGCTTGCACCAGCCAGGAAGCTCTGCTGTCCTCTGACCCGGCCCTTGTGGAAGACACCCATCCTGCTTGTACCACTAAGCTGGCTGCCCGTATAGCCAGACCTGAGTCCAGGGGGTGAGCAGGAACTAGCTATCCTGCTAATTCATCCTTTGCTATGTGCTACACCCTTGAAGGAAGCTGTGCTTGTTCTGAGTTTGGGCTACTTCCGAAAAAAGATTCAAAGCTCTTCAATTTTCAGACTATACACTACTTGAGAAAATTCTAGCAACTCTCACAAAAAGAGTTTCGTGTGAAAGAAAAAGTGCAGAAGAAATCAGAATGGGGAATTCTACTTTGCTTCAGGGCTGCTGAAGAGAAGAGCCAGGGGCCAAATCCATTCTCTGACATCCTCTCAGAAAAGTAGAGCATTGTGGGTAACTTTCCACACAACAAGGAGCAAGGTCAGGGCCAAGGCCCCATGCAGGCTGGAGGCCGGACTTGCTCCTGGACCCTGCGCTGGGCCTGGTGCGGTGAGGTGGCCAGCAGGGAGCTTTTGCCTTTAGTTGCCTGTCCCTTGTCTCACCCATGAGTCCCCTGGGCTTTTGCTTGCCCCTTGAGCCCATGGAGCATTATCCTGGAAGAAAGGCCTCAGGCTGAATGGGCAGCGTCTTCTTTCTGAAGGAGCAGTCTGCTGCCCGTGACTGCCTGCCTCCTGGCCTTGCGCCATTGTAGGAGGACAAAGCGGACACACACAACAATCCCATGACAATCTCCTCGAAGCCCTTTCTTCTTTATTATTGTTATTATTACCTTTTAAACACTCTGGCTCCTTGGGCTCATTATTGCCGGTTAGGCCTTTGCCCAAAGTGTGTGAGGACCGTCTCTCCCTCCTGGCACCCCCTCGCCCTCATGGGCCCAGCTTCACTGCTGTCTCTTTGACAGAATACATAAAACTGATACTGATCAGTTAACATACATGACATCTTTAAACTTTAATCCATTTTCCCTCTCTCGACGTGGCGGGCCGGCCTCTGAGAGGTGCCTATCCATTGTTCCCTGTCAAAGCCTTCTTGAGTGGGTTTCCCACTGAGTCACTTTTGTGTGAGTCAAATCAAGATTATAGGTAGCAGAGAAGAAAAAGCAGAGAAGAGAAGGTTAGACCCTCATTTCAGACTTTAAGAAAAATCTGCCAGCGGGTGCCAGTTGGAGTGGGTAACACACATGAAAGACCAAGTCCAAGCTGGGTCGCTGTGTCACAAGAGGAGTTTTTCAGGGAGAAGCACACAAAACACGCATTGTCGCGGTCGCACACAGAGACATAAATTTAGGAACATGTTCGCCCTTCTCCTGAACATAGTTAGCTCTGATAATGAGGAACAATGAGCCAGAATGAAGCCTCCCAGAAGGAGTCGTGAGAGCCTTGATACTTGCTCTTTCTCGCATGAAAGTGGCTTCTCTCCCATCTTCCTCTTCCCTGTGCCCTACGCCTGGCGGCTGCTCTCCACGGTCCCACACCCTCGCTGGGGGAACAGTGGAAAGGGTACGTGCCCCACTGGAGCTCAGAGGACCTGGGTGGCTTTCCCAGCTCTTCTGAATGGGGGAAAGCTCCTTTCTGGACTTGCAGTCTTTAGGGGCCGGCTCTTCCGGTAGCGGGTGAGGCTAGAGTTGCCTGATTTTACTCTCAAGATGGCAGAGGACAGCCCAGGGGGCGGTGGAGAAGTGAGCTTGCCACCAGAGGAGTGCGGCTTCTGGAATCAGACCACCTCGCCTTGGTCCCACTCCTATTTTAACTGTGGGATCTTGGTAACATGCTCTGTTTCCTAGGGCCTCACTCTCTCTTCCTGTTAGATGGAGGAGCACCACCCCGCAGACTCCACGGCAGGGCTGGACGGCACGCTGTAGCTGCTCAGGAAGTGTTGACTTGTGGCAGTGTCTGGGCAAATGCATTAATCCCAAGATGGGAAAGAGCAGTGGTTAGATCTCGGAGCCCCCCAACCCGTAGCTTCTGTAGTTCTCATTGAATCTGCCCTTGTAATCTGGAGATGGATGCAACAGTCTTCTCACAGAGAAGGAAACTGAGGCCTAGAAAGAATGCGTGACACACCCAAGGTGAAACAGCAAATAGTGGCAAATGCAGGAGTATGATCAGGTCCCTCTCACAGGAGATGCGATTCTGCAGCTCTCCAGTAGGCAGTGATCTTAGCAGTTACAAGTGGCACTGTTTTCAGTCAACTGACAAATGTTTGTAGCAAAAGGAGCTGGAAGAAAAATGATTTGGAGATGACCCTTTAGTTAATCAAAAGAGGAGGCAGCTCAACTGGGCGTGGTGGTGCCTGCCTGTAATCCCGGCACTTTGGGAAGCTGAGGCAGCGGGATTCCAAATTTGAGCCTAGCTGGGACACTTTAGTAATTAAGCAAGAATCTGTCTCAAAATTTAAACAAGAGCTGGGGATGGAGCTCAGTGCTAAAGCCCTGGGCTCAATCTCCAGCACTGCAAAAAGAAAAACAAAAGAAAAGCAGAACAAAAAAAGGATAACTCTCCAAAACCTACCATTCCCTAAATAGCCTGGTAAATCTAGGTCTCTTGGTATACAAAGCTTGGACTCAGTAAGTCCTTAAGGGCAGCTAGCATCGTGGGTTAGCACAGAGGTTAAACAGCTCCGTTGTCATGACTCTGCCATTTTCTGGCTGGTCATCTTTTGGCAAGTGTCTTGATCTGCTTGAGTCTCTGAAGTTTTTTCCCTCTTTGAAAAATTAAGGTTTAGTTTATATAAACTCAAATTTGCTCTCTGCAAAGGGACTAGTGGTGGCTGCTGGCACCGGGCTATGCCGGTCCCGGGGAGCTGAGGCTGGGCTTTGGTGAGCAGGCCAACAACCTGAGGCCTGGGGGCTTTTCTAATATTTACACTTTTTAGTATAGAGTTCTACAAGTTTTGACCAACACTTACTGCAGTCGAATCAGTGTCATAATCAAACGACAGAGAGAACATTTCTAAGTCCTTCAAAACTTCACTTTGCAGGGCTGGGGATTTAGCTCAGTGGCTTAAGTGCCTACCTGGCAAGTGCAAGGTCGTGAGTTCAATCCCCGGTACCAAAAAAAACAAAAAAACAAACTTCACTTTGCCTCTTTGTAAGGAGCCAATCCTTTCCACTTAGCATAAGGGATTTCATATTTATCTGGATTTTTCAGGTATCAACATAGTGCTTCTTTTTATTGCTGAGTAGTATTCTGTGGTCTTGTTCATTCTTAAATTGGGGAACATTTGTTTCAACTTTGGGACAAGCGTGGCAAAAAGCTACTACAAACATGGACAGATTTGGTTTCACTGGGAGAAATGCCTGGGGCTGGGCTTGATGGGTTGTATTATTAATGTATGTTTAACTTTTTAAGAAACTGTCCAGTGTTTTCCAGAGAGGCCGTAACATTTTGTGCTCCTATCACAATGGGTTAGCCTCTGGTTGCTCTGCATGCTTGTCAACATTTGGTATTTTCAGTTTTTTTAATTTTAGCCATTCCGTCACCTGTTAGATGCCTGAACCTTCATTCTGAGTCTGTGAGATGGACACGATAATTGCGTCTCCGTCATGTTCTTCTGCAAGTTGGCTGACGTGGTCTGTGTAAAGTCTAAGCACAGTGCCTGGTGTATAAGGAGGCTTAGCCAACACCAGCTCATTTATTTATTATTCTGCCTCAGCCCAGCTTTCTTGCGTGTGATGGATATTGCCTTCTGAGGCCCTGTCCCTGCATAAAAACGTCAGTCTGTATTGGTCCCAATTGCTGCAGGACTCTGAAGAGGCCACTCTGTTTCTGTCTTCAATCAGGCTCTGTTTCCTCTCCCTGGCTCTGTGCAAAGGGACTAGTGGTGGCTGCTGGCACCAGGCCATGCCGGTCCCAGCGAGCGCTGAAGCTGGGCTTTGGTGAGCAGGCCACAGGGGTGAATGCTCCTGCATAACTTGAGGCCTGGAGGTTTTTCTTGGCCTGCTCCCCACCTTGCCACAGGCTTCCTTGCCTGCCCGCCTGCCCTGCCAGCCCGAGCTCTCAGCCAGAGGCACAGGGGCGCTACACACACAGCTCCCTATTGAACATGGTTTATCAAAAAAAAAAAAAAATCACAAGGGTAAAGGAGTCTGAATCTGGGGAATATGACCTCAGAGGTCTCATGAAGAGAAACAAACTATGTACAAACCTGCCTTTCAAAGCAGGAGCCACTGGCCTAATTGTAGTGGTCACCACTGGAGGCCAGGGATGGCAACGTTCATCCCTCTCCTGACAGCAGTCGTGCAGAGAGTAGCGCTGCTGTTCCAGGTGGCCCTGATGCTCAACAGCAGCCCAGGTTCCCGGGGCTTCAGGCCGTCTGGCAGCAGGCTGAGGAGATGACACAATGGGTTTAAAAAATCCAGACAGTGAAC
>PVJX010003437.1:37359-108968 GCA_004027295.1 Dolichotis patagonum | reverse complement strand
GGAGAAAGGGGGAGGGGAGGGGAGAGGGGGGAGAGGAAGGGGGAGGAGGGGAAGGGGGAGGAGGGGAAGGGGGAGGGAGGGGAAGGGAAGGGGAGAGCGCGCGCACAAATGT
The DNA here is from genome assembly GCA_004027295.1 of Dolichotis patagonum. Taxonomy (NCBI): domain Eukaryota; kingdom Metazoa; phylum Chordata; class Mammalia; order Rodentia; family Caviidae; genus Dolichotis; species Dolichotis patagonum. The sequence continues at coordinate 108,856 of PVJX010003437.1, read as the reverse complement.
AACGGCTTTTTGAATAATGTAGTTGATTAACTACAATATACAAAATGCCTCATCAGACAGCTACAAGATTACCCAGAAGCTTGAGGACTGTCAATATATACTTGCATACATTCATTCTGTTAAGCATTCACCATCTCATCAATGGCTGGTGAAATAAGCAGTAAATACCTCTAACACATTGTTATAACTATAATTCAAGTTTGATTTTAAAAATTTGTTACCATTGTGCTTATCAAATTTTATAGTCTGCATATTTTCCCCCAAAGAAATGTTTCAGCATCTCAGAGGAGACATTCTATATATATGTATTTTTTTGTCTTTTTGAGATAGGTTTTACTACGCAGTTCAGGCTGGATTTGAACTCACAGCAATCTTCCTGTCTCAGCCTCCTGAGTGCTGAGATTACAGGAGTGTGCTATCACTCCTGGTAAGACATTCTTTATTAATAAAATATAACTTACATTAAAATAGTGATTATATTGGATTTTTTTGTTTGTTTTTGTCTTGATACCAGGGATCAAACTCATGACCTCGAGCTTGCCAGCCAGGCGCTTACACCACTGAGCTAAATCCCTGGCTATATTGGTTTCATAAAGAGAAAAACATAAAGATTATTAAAACTAACAAAATACAACAATGGATTAACCATATAGGGTATTTTTAAATTTTGTATACAGTTTTCTATAATTTTTGTTTCATATTTAATATATTTGATAAAAAAAAGACTTAATCACTATGCAGTTTTTTTCTAATATGGGGCCTACGTCCCATATTTGGAAATGAAGCAAAATTAATTTTTCTGGTTTCTAGTAAAATAAACTAGAAAATTCCAGACACAAAAAAATTTCAGTCTTATACAGAACCAAAACAAAGGAAGGATAATTATAAAATAATGTACCGGGCTGGGGGTTTAGCTCAGTGGCTTAAGTGCCTGCTTGGCAAGCACGAGGTTGTAAGCTCAATCCCTGGTACCAAAAAAAAAAAAATAATAAAATAAATAAATAAAATAATATACCTCACTGGCAGACATATTCTTCACTTGTTCTGGTTTCAGTTCTGTAAAATATAAAAAGGTATACTTTAAAAAAACAAAAGATTACTAAGTTAAACTGCTTAAAGGGAAAAATCAAATACAACAGTAGCTGTCTAAATCATCATATTAAAAGAGACACATTAACAGTGAGAGCAAATACAATTTATAAACGTTTACACCAGAATAGTATTCCTTCTGAGCAGTAAACTGGAGAAACTGAATTTCTTACATAATGTCCAAAAACAAGGGAGTTTACAAGTTTGAAAGTCAAAAGAATGTAACTTGTTCTTCATGAAAGGCCTTAGGGACCGGAGGTTTAGTTCAGAAGCTTAAGCACCTGCCTGGTAAGTGCCAGGTTGTGAGTTCGGTTAGTAGTACAAAACAAAAAAACCCAAAAATACAAAAAACCCAAAGAAACACAAAGGGCTTTACAGTTGGTTTTTAACCTAAAGCTGTTGACTGTTCAGAATAAAATGTTCTAAAAAAAAAAAAAAAAAACCCACATTATTTAGATATTAGCTACTGCTTCCAATCCGCTATCAGTAAGAAAATGTGGCCTCTTTCTCTTTGCAATGACTCTTATGGTACTGTACTACATTTCTTTGTTTTTTTTTTTTTTTTTGGTACCGGGGATCGAATTCACGACCTCACGCTTGCCGGGCAGGCGCTTAAGCCACTGAGCTAAATCCCCGGCCCTGTACTACATTTCAAACTACAGTTGATTACCAGTAACTGAAACAAAAAAGCAAAACCACAGATGAGAACTATTACAAAGGAAAAGGTTTTTGTATGTAGACTATACGCTACTATTATTCCCTACTATTCTATCACAATGGATTAAATCTAACCTAACCTAAAAAACTCAGTTGTGATATATTGAAATCAACAAATTATTTATCTCAATCAAAATATAGCAATGAATGATATATTTTGTTGCAATTTCATATGAGGAAATTTTTTCTTTATAAGTTACTTTAGGCACATTAATTTCAAATGAAAAAGAGTATTTTCTCTATTATTTTTATTTTTGCTTGCTTAAACTATTTTCTTGGGCTGAAAATGTAGCTCAGTAGTACAACACTTGGCTAGCATGCACAAGGCACTGGGTCTGATCCTTAGCATTGCAAAATAAGCATGGAAGTCTTCTTTTCTCCTTTGAGTTTCCAGCTCATTACTGATTCTTGAGAAGTAAAACTTCTGGTCCCACTGGCTCATGTACTGTTTTCATATAATTGGTAAGCTACAAATGGTTTTACTTTTTTAAAAGTTTGTTAAAAAATAAAAGCCAGGCATGGTTGTGCATGCCTATTATCTAGTACTTGAGAGGCTGAGGATCACTGCAAATTTGAGGATATCATGAGTTCAAGGTCAGTCTAAATTATATATGGAGACCCTATCTCAACAAACAAACAAACAAACAAACAAGAAAGATGATTATGATTATGCAATAGAGACCATATGTGGTCTACTAAGCCTGAAATGTTTACTTCAAGTATTACAGGAAAAGTTTACAGATCTCTAGAGACTACTTTGTACCATGTTTTCTACTGATACAGCTTTATTATTTTCATACTACTAATAAAAAGGATCTCTCAGTGGAGACTTTTATAACTTCTAAAGTGGTATGGAAAATAGCTCTATGGTTTTAAGCTCTTGTACACATACCTCGGATAGGTCCCAATGCTGCATCTTTTGCCAAAGCTGTTAGGTCACTTCCTGAGTATCCATCAGTCATTCTAGAAAGTGAAGGGAATAAACAGCAAACTATTTTCATTTTTACAGAATAAAAATCTCCACAAAATTAAGAGGATAGGGCTGGGGATACAGCTCAGTGGCACGCACCTGCATGGCAAGTGCAAGGTCCTGAGTTCAAGTCCCGGTTCCCCTGCCCCCAATTAAAGAGTATAAACAAACTTTTAAAGCCTTTGTCAATAAGCTGATAGTTATGTGGTTTGATTTTAAGGGCACAGGCCCATATTTTGAAAAGTGAAACAGTATACTAATTGCTTACTGAAATGACCTAACCTTTTAATATTTCAACAATTCTTTTAGGCATATTCTCTAGGTCTCATTAAACTGTTTTTTGGGGGGATTTTTTGTACCAAGAACTGAACTCATGACCTCATGCTTGCCAGGCAGGCACTGTGCCACTGAGCTATATCCCTGGTCCGGGTCTCATTAAATTATAAACATGTCTTCTGGAAAGGCAAAATCTACAAACCATTGGTGATCAACTGACACATAATCACAATTACTTCTCTGTAAATTAATTAGTCTTTTTATATTGGCAGAAAAGTCACTTGATGGAATCAGGGCCAATCAAAGTAATTTCTTTCAATGTAGGACAGAAAGAAATGCCTGGCATATAAGATACTGCCAAAAAAAAAAAAAGAAAGAAAGAAAGAAAGAAAGAAAGAAAGAAAGAAAGAAAGAAAGAAAGAAAAAGAAAATGAAAGACAGAGAGGGTCATGATGGCAGCCAAGAGCTTATCAAAGAAAATGAACAACTCGTGCAGAGAGGCAAAAAGTGAGGAGGAAAATAAGACAGAAAAAAAAGGGCATTTAATCTTCAAGATGAAATACCATTAGCAAAATTCTGTATTGGAATGAAAAAAGAAAGACCTCTATAGTTCCAACTATTTGTTCTTTTCTCATAGGTACCTGGGAACTCAGTGTTCTTACTAAAATTACCCACATTCACAAACTTGTTAAGTATTTTCATTTTTTTTTTTTTGGTTGTTTTGTTTTGTTTTTGAGACAAGGTCTTGATATGTAGTTTAGGTTGGTTTTGAATTTACTATGTAATCCAAGTGGCCTTGAACTCGGGGATATCCTCCTGCCTCAGCCTCATGAGTGCTGGGATTATGGGTGTGTGCTACCATGCCTGGTTTAAAATATTTTAAATTATTTTGTAACACTTTCCAAAGATTAAAAATCTTTGGGTTCCACTTCAGCACACTATTCATGAAGAAGAATAAGATATAATGTAACGTTGATCAGGATCCTCTGAGGCCTCTGCTCAATGGCACCCCAATTTGGGCTTGTAGAATCCAGTTTGAGAAGAATCCTGCTTAGTGAGCTCAGTAAATACCTCCTCCCCATAGGTATCTGCCCATCCTTGATATCTAATCACTCTAGCCCGCCTTCACCAAGAATTCTGTTCAATCTTTCAAGAACTCTTTTTGTTTCCTGTTAGTAATTTTCTAACCTAATCTACTTGACTTCCATTTCACTTCCTGACTATAAACTCCATTTGTCCTTGCTGGAGCGAAAGTTAAGCCCAATATCTATCCACCACTGTAAGATCCTGCTATAGTGCCATCTCATCCTTTTTTTGGTGACGGGAGTTTAAAACCAGGGTCTCTACACTGAGCTACACCTCCATTCTTTTTAATTTTTTTTTTATTTAAGCCAGAGTCTTCCTAAATTTCCAGGGTGGTTTCAAACTTGCAATCATCCTGCCTCGGCTTCTCAGAGTGTTGGGATTACAGGTGTGTAATATTATACTTGGCTATCATGGCCCTTCTTGAATAGTCTTCCCTTACTGTCTTAAACTTTTTTAGAATGTGAAAGTCCAAACAAATTCTACCTAATAGAAATTTATATGAAGATAGCTGTTTTGGTGTGGGCGAATATGAGATGCTTTAAATTTTTTAATTAACAACATTTATAAATTTTATTTATAGAAAGAATATACTACCATCATTAGATATTTAGGTCAAGTCTAGTAAAAGCCAAAAAAATGGAAATTTAGATATTCTATATAGGAAGAAGAGGTTTAAAAATGGTAGAAGAGGTAATAAAGGTAAGTAGAGAATGAGACAGGAAGTCTTGTGACAAATTATTCATCTCATACTTTTAGGTTATTTTAAATAACACAGATAATCCTTTACATAAAGAACAAGTAGATAAATCAAATATAAAACCAAATCAAGGGCTGGGAATATAGCTCAGCCGCACAGCACCTGTCTGGCAAGTGCAAGGTCCTGAGTTCGCTTCCCAATACCAAAAAACAAACAACAACAACAACAACAACAACAACAACAAAAAACTTATTGTAAAGAATACTGTACTAGGAAGCTAGACTGGGGGTATAGCTTCTTAGTACAGTATGCACCCAGCATGTGTAAGACCTTGGGCCTAATCCCCTTAAGAAAAAAAAAATTCTAGCATTACTCACCTAGCAAGTTGTGCTAGTTCTTTTTGGGTCAATGGATTTCCTTGCTTACATAACAGATTTTTAAGTAAAAGCAGTCTTGTCTGAAAGAAATATTAAAGAATTACCAATGTAGCCTAATTTTACTCAGAATTATCCAAATTAATTTTTATTTTATTTTTGAGATATGGTCTCACTATTTAGTCCAGGTTAGCCTTGAACTCACTTTGTAGCTGACACTGGCTATGAAGTCATAGCAATCCTCCTATCTCAGCTTATACAATCCTGGAATTATAGGTACGTGCCATGCCTGACTCTAAAATTAGTAATTTTTTTTGTTGACAGGTTCTCTTATGTAGTACAGGCTGGCCTTAAACTTACCTAGCTCCGACTGGCCTCAAACTCATCCTCCCTCATTAGCCTCCTGAGTGCTGGGATTTCAGGCATGGGTGACCACACCCAGCTAAAATTAATTCTTAGCAAGCTAAAAATTGGCTTAATAAAAGAACCAGTGATCAGGTTCAAGTCTTGTCAACTAGAAGCATTACTCTGATCTGCTGGAGTTAAAACTTACCTGTTTTTTGAGACTTTCTGAGAGCACTAAAGAAGATAATCCTCATAAAGCACTGAGCAAGCAGCAGTTGTCACTGTCACAAATGCTGCCCCTTCATGGTGTATGCCTATAATCCTAGCACTCAGGAGCCTCAGGCAGGATTGCCAAGAATTTCAGGCCAGCCTAGTACCTAGTAGTGAGCTAAAGGCCAACTTAAACTACATAGAAGTCCCTGTCTCAAAAAACAAACAAACCTGAACTAGGGAACCACACTTTTTTTTGTACCACGGCTTGAACTCACAACCTCATGCTTGCCAAGAAGGCACTTACATCACTGAGCTAAATCCCTGGCCTGAGAACCACACTTCTCAAAGTTTTACAGAAGTGTTAATTTATATCCCATGAATTCACCCATTTTAAGTATATATCTCACTTTTTATAAACTTACAGAGTGGTACAACCATCACCATAACAGCTTCAGAACATTTGTATTATCTTAAAAAATTCATCATGCCTATTTATCACAAATCCCCATTGCTACACTTTGTCCTAGCAGACCACTGATTTGCTTTTTGTTTCTGGAAAAAAGGCTTTTTTTCCGGCATTTCATATAAGTTGAATTATATGACAGTTTTTGTTAGCATGTGGCTTCTTTCACTTAGTATGTTTTTATTCATACTGTATATAGGATTTTATTGAAAAACCCTGTTCTCTATACCACATTTATTTATTCATTCAGCAACTGTGAGTGTTTTTCTCTGTAGTTTCTGCTATCAATTTGGTTGCAACAAAAATTCTTGCACATGTCTTGGTATGGGCATACCTTTGTTTCTCTTAAGTAAATTCACACAAAGTTTTATGGCAAATTGTATGTATCTTTCTAATAAACATAAACTGTTCCAAGGTGGCTGTACCACACATTGGAAGACAGACTTCCTTGTTTACATAACAAATATCCTTGTCAAGATGCTAATTGTTTTTAAAAAATTCAAAAATAGATACATACCTCCTCATTTGGTAAAGATACATATACCCGTTTGATGAACCGCCTGCAAAAATTCAAGAAATTTTAGAAATGTAATTTTGAATTTAAAGGTAACTCAAGTAACAAACGACAGGAAAAAGGTTTTAAGTATAATATTTGAGGCAACTAAATACATCTTATAAATTGTCATTATAAAAGGTGGTTTTTGGTTTTTTTTGTACCCAGGATCGAACTCACGACCTCACTCTTGCCAGACAGGTGTTTACACTGTTGAACTACATCCCCAGTCCAGTGTTTTTCTTTTTAAGAGCGCTCTACTTAATAACATTTAAAAATCTTTAATTCAGTAAATGGTTAACCATTATGTATGTATGTGTTCTTAATAGCAACAATAATTTAAAAGTATAAGTAGCACAATAAAGACATGTTTCCTGTTGAATCTGAAAATCAGAAAAATTGGCAATGTAAGAAAATGGCTTTTTATGAAATAATGAGATACAAGAGCTTAAGGAAATGACATACAAAGGTTTAAAAGGTTATGAAAAATATGAGATATGTCAGGAAAGCAATGAAAAAGAAAAACCACCACAGAAACAAAGGTTAAAAAGGAACTAGCAGAAACGACATTAAATAGTAAGAAATAAATATTAACACAGTTGACAGGACAGAAAAGAGCCGAGCAGAGCAAAGCAAAGCAAAACAAAACAGACCCAAGAGTTTAAAAGAATTAGACAGGAAATTACAGATACAGAGACAAAAAGATGCAGCATAGTATGTATATAATTTATGTACAAGAGAAAAAAGGATTAGGAAAGAAAGTTAAAGATACAATTAGAAATGAATTTTCAGGGGCGAGGGATATAGCTTAGTGGCACAGAGGCTGCCTGGCAAGCGTGAGGTCCTGAGTTTGATTTCTGGTGCCCAAAACAAAATAAAACAGAAAATTAACTTCTAAACTGTAAATATAAAGAAATATCAAATCCTAGGAAGAATTAAATCAATGTATTTTTCAAGTAACTACGCTTTAATAGTTGAAAATTTTACCCAGTGTCAGGTGTGGTGGCACATTCTACTCCTGTACACAAAGCACAGACCAGTTCTCCTAATAGTGTTCTAGACCAGATCTGAAAAATCTTTATTTGGTTGGTAATAAGAGGCCAAAGGAAAGCATGGAGAGGAAAAGACCATGAGATGTGTGAGATGAACACTGTCACAGATGTGTGTCTCCAGACAAAGCTCCCACCTGAGAACAGCCTCATCGAGCTCTTGTGGTCTGTTGGTTGCACCCATGACAAGTACTCTGTCGTCTCCAGCAGACTGTACCTACAAGCCACAAGTATTTTGGGGAGTAATTTTTAGATAAAGAAATTTAAAAAAAAGACCTATGTATTTTTAATTTGGGTCATCTTATGGAGAAAAAACTGATCAATACTTACACCATCAAATTCTATTAGAAATTCAGTTTTTAGACGTCTACTAGCATCATGTTCCCCTTCTCTTCTCTCACACAAAAGGCTATCAACTTCATCTAGAGGAAGTACAGTGATAAAACTTTAATTAACAGTCAATCTATGTGAATCATTTAAGAGTAATCCAGTTATTATGTAATAAATGAATGACTAAAATGGATGCTACTGAGTTCACTAGGTATTCTTTAACCTACTTTTTCCTTCTGAATAATCTGTCCTACTATATCTCTTGTATTTGTAAAGAGAACTTTTACAAGTACTGTATTCAACTGTTTTAGTTAGAAAACATGTTCTTACCTATAAAAATTATAGAAGGTTGAAGTTCTCGAGCCACAGCAAAAAGAGCTCTCACCAATTTCTCGCCTTCTCCCACCTAAAATAAAGCATTGGGTACTGTTTTACTCATTAAGCACAATATTATTTCAGTCTTTTAAATTTCATAATTTCTAGTGTAGAACCTTGGAATTTAATTTCTCTTTCATGCAATGACCAAAGGCTTGGTATGAGGGACTAGGGATAGTGATGTTACTGAAATGTTTTTGTTTTGTTTTTTTTTAGTCGGTACTAGGGATCGAACTCATGACCACGCACTTGCAAGGCAGGCACTTATGCCGCTGAGCTAAATCCCCAGCCCCCCTGAAATGTTTTTTATAATTTCAGAAAATAGACTATTTACTTATCATATGGCCTGGCAGGTACTTCTAAAAATGAAATACAACTGTGTTTGTTTTATTTTGACACTAAAGAGCTATTACTTGGAAGTATGACTAGTGAGAAGAATGAAGACTAAAAGAGAGAGAGATGCTACATATTCTATAAGCACTAGACTACAGGGTACCTTTACAGAAGCAGGTAAGTGAGAAAGTCCTCTCTTAAACAAAACTTGTTTTATTAGGACATGCTGGAAACTCATTCTCACAATCCACTGTCAATAAATACCAAAATATTTCTACATAGGCCAGGAGGACTATGAAAACCCTTAGAGATACTCCATATACTCAATTCACCATCAATCAGATCATTCTACGTATGAAAGTATCAGATAAAGAGGCTATGAAGTCTATTACTGTAATAAAAAGGTCATGAATCTGCTGTAAAAACTCTCCTGCCCTCTAGGTGGCATTTATCCTTTTATTAAAATTTTCCTTAAAAACAAAGTAAGATGCCATGTTGGTACATGCCTAAAATCCTAGCTACACAGGAGGTTGAGACAGGCACATTGTAAGTTCAAGGCCAGCCTGGGCAACTTAGTGAATTCCTGGTTCAAAAAAAAAATAAAAAAAAATAAAAAATAAAAAAGAAAGAAAGAAAGAAAGAAAGAAAGAAAGAAAGAAAGAGAGAAAGAAAGAAAGAAAAGCAAGGCAGGAGGATGTTGTGAGTTCTAGACTGGCCTGGGCTACAAAGTGAGCTCAAGGCCAGCCTGAACTGCATAGTCAGACTCTCTTAAAAAGACAAAAAAAGAAAGAAAGGAAAAAAACAGAGTACATAACATCACAAGGCCCTGTGCTCAAACTTGCAATCCTCCTGTCTCACTTAGTTTCCCAGAGTGCTGGGAGTACATGTGTGCACCACCATACCCAGCTGTTTATGTTTATAATCCTAGCTATATGGGATTCTAAAGCAGGATTGCAAATCTGAGGCCAGCTTGAGCAACTTGGCAACACTGTCTCAAAATATAAACAGGGCTGGTGATGTAGTTCAGTGGTAGAATGCCATCAGATTAAATCTTAAGTAACACACACACACACACACACGTTCCCATCCAGATTTATAATGATCAAAACAAATATTTTCAAGAGTTGGAAAGAATATTACTATTTATGACATTAACATTCACAGATGAAGCAGCCCTGGTACTTTCCTAAGGCCACCTCAGGATGTAAAAGACAGGTTGGAATCTCTATCTCCCACCTTTAGACAGTGCTTTTCATTATACTATGTTCACAATGTGGCCTAACCTGCTGTAATAACAACTTGTGAATTTTCACACAGCAAGCAAAACATGGTCAGGAAAAGAAGCACCATTTTACCTGTTTTACAAACTGAGACCATTTTAAGCGTTAAAGTCTGCAATCCCGGTACACGGGAGGCTGAGGCAAGACGACTGCCTTGAATGTGAGGCCAGCCTTAGGGTAAATACTCAGTTCAAGGTCAGCCTACATAGTGAGACCTTGTCTCAAAAAAACAATGGGCGGGTATTTAGCTCAGCGCAAAGCATTTACCTTGCAAGCACATGGTCATGAGTTCAATCCCAGTCCCAAAAACAAAAACAAAAAACAACAGGATTGGGAGGAACCATGACAACAAAAACACTCAAACCTGAAAGATTTATAACAGTAGAGATACTGTAAGAGAAATGTTACTTTATCAGCTTTTCAGCCAATACTAGTTTTTTAACCTAGTAAGAGTACTGATGTACTAAAAAACAAATTTATAAACATTTAAGACTGGAAAAACACTCATAAATGGCAAATGTGAATATTGTTTTGTTTTTAAATTAAAATGTGACAAGCGGGTTAAAAGTTCTGAAATGTAACTTCTAAAACTTTTGGTGTAAAAAAATATCTCTGAAACTACATGTAACAATTTGGATCTCACAAATAGAATACTGATGAAAGAAGTCAAACACAAAGAAAACCTTCTGAGTACATTTATATGAAGTTCAAAGATAGATTAGCTTTGCCTATGATGTTAGTACTCTAATGGTTTTTGAGGAAAGAGTTGAGTGGATGAAGACTGGATGATCCTGCAGGGAACTTCAAGGGGCTAGGTAACATTCTATTTCTTGACACAGACAGTGATTATGAAAGTGTATTCACTTTACAGCAATCCACTGAGCTGTATGCTGATTATATAAACCCTTTCTTACATATAAATTATTAATAAGCAAGATTATACAGTAATTTCCTATGTTATAATGCATATGTAACTTATTTTTGTGGGGGAAAAAACCCTAGATATTTTAGCAACACAAATGTGCATGACTATGAAGCAGTTCCTGCAAAAAGCTTTCTCAGCATGCATCACAAGAAATGGAGCATGTATATAGTATTAAACAATGCTTTTGAAGACTTTATAAGTGAGATCATATCTGAGGTGAAATAGTCACATATTCTCCCATACTGACACATTGGCATGAGACTGTAAGAAAATAAAGATTTATGATAAATATAATCATTATGTACTGCAAACCTGTACTAATAAAAATTTTAAAAAAATTAAGAAAAGCAATCCACGAGGGAAAACGCAGATATGACACTAAATTCTAATATTTGAAAACGCCAGGCATGGTGGCGCACGCCTGTAACACCAGCACTCAGGAGGTTGAGGCAGGATGACCGCTTGAGTGCTCAAGGTTAGCCTAGGCTGCACAGTGAATTCAAGGCTAGCCTGAACTAAATAGTGAGACCCTATCTCAAAACACCCCCCAAAACAAAACAAAACAAAACAAAACAAAACAAAACAAAACAACAATGAGTGCAGCTGTATATGGTGTTGTATTCCTATAATACCAGCACTTCTAGAGGCTGAGGCAACAGGGCCACAAGTTGAACCCAGCCTCAGCAATTTAGTCATTTAGTGAGACTTTCTCAAAAATAAAAGGGTGGGGGTGGACGCTTGGGAATGCAGTTCAGTGTGAAAGCCCAGGGTTCAATCCCTAGTACTGAAAAAAACAAAACTACAGACCCGATGGAAGTCTTTTTCTATCAAAGGGATGGAGGCTACTTCACCCCAATGCCGTAAAACAAACTACGGTCAGTGTGCCAAGTTTGTCTTTAAATCTTTGTCCACTATACAGTCTTGTAAGATTCCCATACACATCTAATTCAGAGACTGAGACAATTCCAAACTCATGTCTGCTTTTAAAATACAGTCTGCTCTTGGTGTGCTGATAAAATTTAAGCTTTTGGCTTGGCATAGTGGCATGCATGTATATCCCTAGCTACTCAGGAGGCAGAGGGAGGAAGACAATCTGAGTCCAGGAGTTGAAAATCAGCCTGGGCAATACAGTCAGACTTTATCTCAAAGAAAAAAATTATCTCTCTCCATAAAGCTGAGGTTGAGGTAAACTCATGACAGTGAAGCCTCTTAGTCCCTCTGAGCTCCTCACAGAGAGAAACTAATAAAAAATCATGCAGTCACACTGTGTATTTCAGTGCATCTCTAATGCCAACACTTAAAATTTTTACTGGTAATGTATTCTTTCATCACAGATTCATATTTCAGTTTAAATGTTTATCAAAATACTTTCAACAAGAAAGATTTTGATAAGAAGCAGAGACTAAGACATCACTGGGCAATAAAAGCAGGGAGCAGGGAGAGGAAGAGAAAGCATTATAAGGTTTGACAGAAATTATTTCACAATTCTGCACTATCCTGGTTCACTCACTCATCATTCTACACATCCACAATTATAACTCCGCAAGCCCAAAACTCTTCTCTGAAGCCCATTGTAGGGTCACTGGAAAGTGAGTGGAAAAAGAAACCTAAATTGTGGTATAAAACAAAATATCACAGCACTTGGAAGGTAGAGGCAGGAGGAGCACCCTGAGTGTGAGGCCAGCTTGGGTTCCATAGTGAGTTCAAGGCCAACTTGAACTATACAGAAAGACCCTTCTCAAAAACAAACAAACAAATGAATAAAATTTTAAAAAATATCCAAGGGAAAATATTTTTCTTTTCTTTTTTTTTTTTTTTTTTTTTTAGACAAGGTCTCCCTACATAACCCAGGTAATCTTGAACTTCCTTATGTAGCCCAGGCTGGCATCAAACTCATAGCACGCTTCCTGCCTCAGCCTCCTGACTGTTGGGATTTTACAAGTGGGCACCACCACAGTGGACTCCAAGGCAAAATCTTATATTTTAGTTCAAAACAAGAATGCCAAAAATACTCAGTTTAGCCCGCAAGCCCTTCTCTCAGATGGTGGAAACCTACTTTACTTGAAGCATTAAGTAGAAAATGATGGTATTTGTTAGGAGTTACACTGTGTTTCCCTAAACATGTTGAATTCCTATCCCCAGTACCTATGAATGTAACTTTATTTGGAAAGAGTCTTTATGGAAGATTAAGTTACTATAATTTGAGGCCTTTGGGGACCTTATTCAACAAATGAATATGTCCTTCATAAAAAGTGGAGATTTGAAAACACACACGCTGAGGGAGAATATCATGAGAAGATAACAGAAGAAACTCAACTGATGTATCTACGAGCCAAGAAATGCAAAAGACCCGCCAGCAAACCAGCAGAAGTGGAGATTCGTAACACATTCTCTCCTGTACAGTCCCTCACAAAGTAATTAACTCTTCTGACACGTTGATCTTGGAGTTCCAGGCTCTCTCTCTCCTCTCTCTCTTTCTCTCTCTCTCCCTCTCCCTCTGTCTCTGTCTCTCCTCCCTCCCCCCCCCCCCCCCCCCCCCCCCCCCCTCTCTCCCCCCCCCCATCTGGTATTGGGGACTGAAATCATGACCTTGAGCTTGCCAGGCAGGTGCTGTACCACTCAGCTATATCCCTGGCCATATATTTCTGATGTTTAAGACAGCAGATTATGGTACTTGGTAATGCAGCCTTCCAAACTAATACAGTACTTCATAACATAATATTAATTTTTAAAAAGCCTAACAAATGCACTTAACTTTCTACACTGAATTCTGATACTAACCATGTGTAAATATAGAAAACTCATAGAAAATTATTTTTGGAAATATTTATATTTAACAAAGTAAAACAGTTTGCTTTGGAAAGTTTTATTAGAACAATGGATTCTGTATACACTTGGTCAGCCTTTTAGGTTTTCTTCGGTTACAGCCATTTCATTAAGCTAGTCCTGTTCTATACTCACAACTTTAAGATGAGAACAAAACAGTAACAGTAAAATAACAATTTAATATATGACAATACTGGAAAAAACTCACGTATTTTGAAGTTAAACTTGCAGCACTGATATTAAAAAAGGTTGCATTAGATTCTGCAGCTACTGCTTTAGCCTTTAAAATCAGAAGAACAAATATATTAGTTCAGTATTTTGCTTTAAAAAAGATAGTGACATTTAATCAACTTAAGTGCTAGAACAGATTGTCTAAAAATGTACAAGAGAATTCCCACATATGGCAATGAATATGTTTCTCTTTGCTAGGAGAAAAAGTTCCGGAAAGAGCTTTGCTTCTTTTTACTCTCTTGAGAATGTGGGGTACTAATCTCTTAAGAATGGAAAAATAACCAGTTAGAAAAAATAACTGATAAAAAATTACTCCTTTTCTATCTAGAAGAGCAATGCAAAGAAGAGAGGTATCCATAACTTGGTACTAATTTCTGGATAAAAGGATACTGAAAAAAGAGTTATACATACTTTTTTTGGTACTGGGGATTGAACTCACAACCTTGTGTTTGCCAAACAAGCACTTATGCCGCTGAGCTAAACCCTCGGCCCCAAAACGTCCTTTGTTTTCTTTCTTTTTTTGGCGGGGGTTGGGGCGGTGTACCAGGGATGGAACTCACTACCTCACACTTGCCAGGCAGGCGCTTATGCCACTGAGCTAAATCCCTGCCCACCCTTTTTTTCTTTGGTACCAGGGATTGAACTCACTACCTCACACTTGCCTGGCAGGTGCTTATTCCTGCTGAGCTAAATCCCTAGCCCTTTTCTTTTTTTGAGACAGAGTCTTGCTCTGCAATTCAAGCTGGCCTTGGGCTCACTTTGCACCCCAGGCTGGTCTTGAACTTGGAAAGACCCTTCTGCCTTCACCTCCGAAGTGCAGGGATTACAGGCATGCGCCACCATGCCTGGCTACCTATTATTTAATAAAACTATTAAAACAGCAAAATATTAAGAGTTAGAAATATATTTAACATAGTAGAGTAAGCTGTTCTGTTTTGGGGGGTACTGGCAATCAAACTCACAACCTTGCATTTGTTAGGTTGGTGCTTGAGCAGCTGACCTATAACCCCAGCCTGAGGGGTTTCTAAAAAAACCAAAATGGTCGGGGATGGTAGCACATGCCTGTAATCCCAGCAAGAGGACTGTCATGAATTCAAGGCCAACCTGAACTGCATAGCTAGACCTTGTGTCAAAATCAAATCCAACCCAACCCAACCCAACCCAACTCAACACAAACCATACTACTGAGGATAATACAGTTTTTCATTTATTTCTCCATTGAAAATTATTGAATAACAAGTATATGAAGGCAAAAAGCAAACGATAAAGTATATACTCAGGGGCAATGTGAAGTTTCTTCTTTTCCTTATTTTACCTAGTATGTCAAAAGAATACTTAACGTTGAAAAGAATTCTTACCAGCATTGTCTTCCCATTTCCAGGTGGACCAAAGAGTAATAATCCTCTGGCAGGTGCTCTGAGCCCTGTAAACAACTTTAAAAATATGTATTAGTTCACAACTATGATTCTGAAGAGAAATTTTTCCAGCTTTCTAAGTGTTATTTGCCTTCCAATAAAATATCATTTTCTATAGCATCCTCCCAAATAGAAATAATGAGAGCTTTAAAGGGAACACACATCAATAAAGTAGTATAATTAAAAACAGGGAAAGATGAAAAAAAAATCATATCCTTCAGTGATAAAAATAAAAGACTAAATAAGAGATTGAATATAGGCTTGTATATCTACCAAGAAATTCTGCCAAGTTATACTACATGAATAAAATAGATATAAATCTTAGCAAAAATTGGAACAGGGCTAGGGATACAGTTCAGTGGTAGTGCACTTCCCTACCATGTCTGAGGCCCTGGGTTCCATCTCTAGCACAAAAAAAGGTGCAGGGGGCAATAAGAGGACACACTAAATTCGTGGAGAATCAGAGGTGGCAAATGTGCTCTTGGAGGCTGAGGCAGGTCCTGGACCACAAATTTGAGCCCAGCTTTGTCAACTTAGCAACCAAATGAAACCTAGTCTAAACTAAAAGCATAAAAATGACTGGGGTTATAGCTCAAAACAAAGGCCTTAGGTTCTATAGGGAGGAGGGGGCAATGACAACAAATGCTATTTTAATAATTCTCTATTTTAATGACAACAGCAAAAATTTAACTAGCATTTCATGTGCTCAAATGTGTAATAAGTAAAATGAAATATAAATTTTTAGCACCTTTTAATAAATACTCCTAAGCAAAAAACACCAAGAAGATACTACATGAATATCTAAGACTATGAAAAAATAGAGCCCTACAGACTTTGCACATTTAAAAGTGCATCTATTACAATGTGCCGTACAACAGTACATCCAGGAGACACTGATTTGATTCCAAGAGATGTAAATGTTCAAGGAGAAATAACTGATTCAAAAGTGAAGCCTAAGATATACTTTTTGCAATATAAATGAGACAGCATTTAATATGCAATCTGAGCTAGGCGTGGTGGCACACACTTGCAAACCCAGTATAGGCAGGAGTGCCACAAGCTTCAGGCCTGCCTGGACTACAAAGTGAATTCAAGGCCAGCCGGAACTGCACAAAGAAACCCTGTTTCGAAGAGCAAAAAGGAAAACAAACAAACAAACAAAACAGCAATTACACATCTTCCTTTATGACTAAAATATGGGATGGTGTTAGATTCCTATATATTATTCACTGGCTATGTACTTTATTAACTTAACACTTCTGCAAATAATTCTTTTTTTTTTTTTTAGTCTTCTTGAGACAGGGTCTCACTATGTGGTTCAGGCTGGCCTTGGGCTCACTTTGTAGCCCAGGCTAGTCTCAAACTTGCAAGGATCTTCCTGCCTCAGCCTCCCAAACGCTGGGATTACAGCAGTGCACCACTTTTTTCTGAATTTCCCTTCTCTCTAATATGCTTTGTGTCTTTTTTTTTTCCTTCTGAATTTTTGAGACAAGGTCTCACTATGTAGAGTTCAGGCTAGTCTTGGACTTGTCACGGTCTTCCTGTTTTATCCTCCTGAATGCTGGGATTACAGGCATGCACCACCACACCTGGCTTGCATTTAATTTTAAATCTCTATCTCACCTTGATATAAAAATTGTAATAGCCACTTTTCTAATAAGTTAAAAATAAATTGGGAATTAGGAACTCTTATAGTCATTCTCCTCTGCTATAATACAACCTGTCAACATGAATTGTTAATGTTTGTCTTTTAAAAACACTAACCCGTTATATGAATTAATCATTCCAGCACAGCATATTTACTACGATAATTAATTAAGTAATGGTTGGTTTTACAGTTTTTGTTTTTATTTTTTGAGACAGGGTCTTTCTATGCATTTCAGATTGGCCTTGAACTCACTATGTAGCCCAGGCTCACGTCAAACTCACAGTGATCCTCCTACCTCAGCCTCTAAGTGCTGCGATTATAGGCATGTGCCACCACGCCAGGTTTGACGGTGTTATAGGAAAATGATAATACAATAACCTTACCTCAGGTCTCAGAGAAGGAAGAATAACAATTTCTTGCAAAGCTTGTTTTGCCAACTCTTGACCAGCTATGTCATCAAATTTAACAGCTGTCCCACTAAGAAAAAGAACTTCAGTTAATTCCAGTATAATTTTAGTTATTACAACACATAGGAACTATATATAAGCTCTATGAAGTGTACTCATTTTAATGTTAACTATGAAACTGTAATTTAGTAAAAATGATTTTCTATATTTATAACCAAAAACTAAGTAAGAAAAGGAAGAGGGGTTGAAGCAAAGGGAGAGGAAGCAAAGGGAGAGAAATGGGAAAAAAAGAAGCAAGATATGTCATGTATATGAACAAATTCCCTATGGTGAATGTTATCATTATGTATACCTAAAATGTACCCATAAAAAAGTAAAATAAATAAATAAATAAATAAGTAAATAAATATGTGCCCTACAATAAAAACTTTCATAAAAATTAAGTTAGTAGGCCAGGGATATAGCTCAGCAGTACAAGCACCTGCTTGGCATGCACAAGGTCCTGAGGTAGACTCCTGATACCAAAAAAAATTAAGTATGTTAATCACCAAAGGTATGATCTATTTTCCTTGTATTTTTTCAGAATGAAAATAGTTTTATTATGAATTGGGTCCTGCCTGCTTAAATTCTTCAACTTTATTCCCAAGTTGAACTTCCTCTGTATTTTACCTCTGATACATTTTATAAACACAATTCAAACACAGAAACTATACAATCTTTAGATGGCAAAAACTTACTTGTCCACAATTTCATTCATTATAAGGTTAGCAAGGTTGCTGTCCACATTCCTAAAATTCTTCAAGTCTTTCTTTTTCCGAGCAGCAGTTGTAGGGGTAGAAGGCTTATTTATTCTGTTTGTTTTTGGAGTACCCTGGAAGGATACAGAACGTTAATATGTAAATATAACCCATCATACTTTTGATATGTGACTTAATCTAAGTCCACAGAATTCAATTTTAACAAACAGGAAAAAGAAAATAAAATTCCCAAAATTGTGTATTTACCACAGGGCAAAATTAAATGTACTGTACAACTACATTTAGCATGAAGTATGTTTACAGATTTTTTTTTGTACCTGGAATGGAACACAGGACCTCAAGCTTGCCATGTAGGCACTGTGCTGCTGAGCTGTATCTCCAGCATGGTTTACAGTGACTTTACTCAGATTTAGTTAATATAAAAGAAATAGGTCCTATGACAATGGTCATACAAGTTTGATCCTTATTAGAATTGTAAGACAATGCTAGGTATATTTAATATTAAATTTACATGAACTGAAATAAGTTTAAAATGAGAGATATGTATATATAGCATTATGTTAATCATACATATGAAATGCTAATTAGATCCAAAAGGATTAAATAGAGTTTGCTTTTTACTAGCACGTTTGCCCCTGTAAATCAAAAGAAATTATATTTAACTCTGCAATTTTATTGATTTTTCTAAGCATTATTATAAAGTTCTAACAATAAACTTAAGTAAATACAGCATTTTTATTTGCAAAAGCACAGCAATTAAAGTCACTGTTCTACAATACCTTATGAGCGGCAGTTGTAGGCCCAGGCCCCTGTCTTGTTCCAGAAACCATGGACAAACCACTGTAACTGGGTGCTCTGTGGTGACCTGAAAGACCTGCGGATCCAGTTTTCATAACTGTTTTTGAACGAGGCAGTGAATTACTAGCGTGCATTAAGGGATCTTTTCTTTTTGGAACAGCTCCACTTTCTATCAAAGAAAAAGTAAAACCATTACGATTAGAAAATTATGGCTAAGAATTATGAAAACCAGTAATAAAGACAAATACAAATTTATAAAACTAAGCTAATAATATTTTTAAAATTCAGAAAAATTTCAAAGATTTCAATCAGAAGGGCGTTAACAGGTTCTCTGCTGTTGAAAAGGCCTATGGCTATTAGATATCTCCTTTTCCTGATACATAGTCCAATTTTCTTAGGAAGAAACTTACCTATAAGAAAAATAACTTCATTTGTGGGGAAAGGAGGATGATATAAAACAGGTATCAAGCAAATAAAGCTCTCCTACACTTACTTAAAAGACAAAATGTAAAGTAAAGAAGGCTATATTGTATACAGGAAAAAAACAGAATCCACTATTTTGATAGCAAACTTCATGTCTATAAAATACTATGGAAGGTTCAGCCTGTACTCGCTGAAAGTTTGTGTGTGTGTGCACGCACAGGCATTTGAGATAAGGTTTCACTGTGCAATTCAGGCTGGCCTCAAACTCATGGTGATCCCCTTGCCTCAGCCTTCTGAGTACTGGGATTATAGGTATCTACCACTATGCTCAGACTTGTCAGAAGTTTTTAAATGAATGAATTTTAATTAAAAAAGTATGAAACTGAGAATTGCAATATGCCAAGTATTTTATGTCCAAAATTTATAGAACACTTCTGATTAAATAAAAAGTTTATCAGTCCAGTGATCGTCTTCATATAAATTAAAGGCTTTGTGTTAGTAGCTTGTCAGGCAGGCACTTATTCCGCTGAGCTAAATCCCAGGCTTGTGTTAGTAGCTAATGAAACACTTTTTGTACAAAATAACAAGCTAGGAAAGTCTTATCTTTTGGGGGCGGGCAGGAGTTTCAGGCAGTCTCACTAAGTAATCCAGGTTGGCCTTGAACCCACTATGTAGCCCAGGCTGGCCTCAAACTCACAGTAATCCTTCTGCCTCAGTCTCTTGAGTGCTGGGATTACAGGTGTGTGCTACCATCCTTGGCTCTCAAGAGCTTTTGAATGTTAAAATCTTACCACTTCTAAGTAATATATTTCATATATTTACATAAGAAAATCAGTGCTTATTAATAAAAAGTTCACTGTAAAGACAAATGTTATACCAATGAGCAAATCAGACTAGCTAAGACAAAAGATAAAGGCCTCAATTTTGCTTTTGTTATTGAATCCTTTAGTATGACTTAAATAAGCACTCTAAATTGGAGAATGAATCTGTTTATATCAGAAAGAAATAAATAAAAATTCAACATTTAAAAGAATCTTATATTAGAATGTACTATATTCCATACATTAGTCCCACATTTAGCCATTGTGAGACTAAAATCAGAACCTTTATAACAAGTGAAAGAATATGCATAGCTCGGAGAGACAGTTTTAACTACGTAAAAACTGTATTCAAATATTCAAACACTACACCAACCTTGAACCATCATATATATCATGATAATCAAATGTATGACAATCTTGAAGATTATTATAGACCCATTCTAAGTTATTTTACATTGTTCTTCTAGGGCATAAATGACTATGCCTCATAGAATTATATTAACTCATATAACAACGAATTGAAGCTATTTCTATTTCTCTAATAATTTTAAAATTAAAAATTCACTTAATTAAGCTAACAATATATCAAATGGGTCAATATGCACAGTATACTAAGAAAATCCCAAAAATGGAAATATGATTTCTATTATAAAACCAAATTCAATTTACAAAAGACAGAGAACAAATATAATTTATAATGATCAGGAATAACTAGTAAACACAGAAAAAATGCTAAGATATGAAAGTAAGGGAACAGAGTAAGCTTTTTGAATACGTAAGTGTAAAGTTATCAAGCCTATGCTCAAGGAACTAATAAATACTGTCAGGAAGAAGAAGTAAAGTATTCCAGAGAAACGAACAACTTAAGCGAATGCAAAGATGTGAGGTAAAAGCAAGATTAAGCAATATTAAATAGCATTCATTTCAGAGGAAAAAAATGTGGTGATGCACACCTGTAATCTCAGCCACTCAGAAGACTGAGAAGGTAGACTTCAAGATTAAAGTCAATCTGGTTAATGAACAAGACTTTCTCAAAATAAAGAAAAATGGGTGTGGCTATAGCTTAGTGGTAAAGGATTCATGGATTCAATCTCCGTTTTTTTATTTGGTGGTGAGGTACTGGCAATTGAACTCAGGGTCTCTTGCTTGCCCATTTTGAAAGGAGAAGAAGGGCCAGGGATATAGTTGAGCAGCACAGTGCCTGCCTGGCAAGCATGAGGCTCTGAGTTTGATTCTTGGCATAAAAAAACAAAACAAAACAAAAGAAAAAGAAAAGAAAAAGTAAGTGAAGATATCATAGGAACTATGAGAAGGAAAAAGGAAGGACAGCCAGGCATGGTAAAACATGCTCGTAATCCCAGCACTCAGGAGGCTGAGGCTGGAGAATCACTGTAAATTTGAGGCCAGCCTGGATTACATAGTGAGTTCAAGGCCAGTCTGACCTACAGGGAGAGACCCCACCTCAAAACAAAAAGGATGGAGAATACATTTTTTAAAATAAGCTTTTCATTTTTTTTGCCTTTTGATATTTTTGAATCAATTTTACTGAAGTATAATCATCTACAACCAGCAAACTATATGCATTTAAAGTACATAACTTACAAATTGGTAAAGATGTATCTATGAAATAGCCACTAAACACAGGATGTAAAACATTTCATCACAGCCAAAAGTTTCATGTTCATCTCACACCATCCCTCTCATCAACCCTGACCTTAGCCAACCATTAAGCTGTTTTCTGACACTGCAGAATTTAACTGAGTAGTGATTTTTATTTATCTAGATTCAAGGTCACTGAATTGTTCCTTGAATATTCTCAATCTGTTGTTGCAGTTGTCTAGGAAATTTTTAATTGCAATTAATTATAATTTTCAACTTTAGAATATCTATTTTTGGCTGGGCATCTCGGTGCACACCTGTAATCCCAGCACTCAGGAGGCTAACGTAGGAAGATCATAGCAAGTTAGAGGCTAGCCTGAAGGCAGGAGGATCACTCCAAAAAAAAAAATCTGTTTTTTAATGGTTTGGTTTATTATCATAGTCCTTACTTGTTAAGTGATATTTTCTTTTTCTTTTCTTTATTCTTTTTTGTTGGGATAGGGTCTTACTATGTAATTCAGGCTGGCCCAGACTCACTACGTAGCTCAAACTGGCCTCCAACTCACAGTGACCCTCCTGCCTCAGCCTCCTGAGTGCTGGGATTACAAGTGTGTGCTACCACGCCCTGCAATTTGTTTTCTTTTAAATCTTTGACCATATTTATAGTAACTGCTGTAAAGTATCTGCTAAATCCAATGTCTGGTCCAACTCAAGGGTTTCTACTGACTACTTTTTTCTTGACTGAGGGTCATACTTTTCTGATTTCTTTGCATGTCTAGTAATTTTGGGTTATAACTGTACTCTACAGATGATGTAGTAATAAGCATACTAAATGATTAAGAGATGAAGTAACTCAGATAAAGTGAGACATTCTGGAAGTGAGTGACACTAACAAACTAGACCTAAATGAGCCAGCTCATTCACTAGGCAACACTCCATTTCCAGTCAGGATGTACAAATTAGTTATAAACCGGATTAGTAGACATGAGAGATTTCTAGGGATCTGAAGTAAGACAAAGTTTGATGTTTTAAAGTATGGCTTCAGGGAAAAGACGTTTGCTACTTCTCCCCTTTCTGGCATGGCAGAAAAATACAATAGGATCTAGCATGTAAAATGCAGTGTTAGAGAGCAAAATAAATGGTGTGGGGGCACATCCTGCATTCAGGAGACTAAGGCAGGAGAACAGCTGCAAGTTCCAGGCCACCCTGGACTTTTTTTAAGACTCTGTCTTAAAAAAACCAAAAAAGACTGCCTGTAATCCCAGCACTTGGAAGGCAGGAAGATTGCTGTGAGTTCAAGGTCAGCCTAGGCTACACAGTGAGTTCTGAGGCTACTCTGGACTACAGGGCAAGACCCTATCTCAGAAAAAAAAAAAAAAAAAAAAAAAAAAAAGAATAACAAAATTTATAATAAAAAACACATTGTCATTAACTCCCTTCAAAATAGTCCTCCTTGATTTGAACACATCTTTCCCACTGCTCTTGCTGCTTTTAGAGACAGTTCTGGAAGCCCTCTTTCATATTTTTAGTGGGCTGCCTGAATATCCTAAATGAATTCAAAACATATACCTTTCATGGTTATTCTGACTGTGGAAAAGCCAGAAGTCACACAGTGCCAGATCCAGAGAATGAGGTAGACAAGGATATACTGTATGTTTTTATTTGACAGAAATTGCCATTAATCTTTGATCAATAAGAGTATTCAAAACTATGCTGAATACTTAAATTTTAAAAATTTATTATAATAGAAGACACACAGTCTTTAATCCCCTCAAAATGTTTCCCTTGCTTCAAAGGCAAATATCACATCATTTTTCTGGCAATGTATCATTTACTGTAGTAATTTTTTCTTTTTTTCAGGGAGGGGGGTGTACCTGGAATTGAACTCAAGACCTCACGCTTACCAGGGAGGGCTGTGCCACTGAGCTAAATCCCCGGCCCCTACTAATTTTTTTCTTAATTTAATCATTCAAAGCATTCTCCAATCACCCCTGTATTTTTTGAAATTTATCTATTGATATGTGGTACATTCTTATATTTCTTTAAAATTCCTTATGAAAAAGCCCTTCAGAGCCAAGCTAAAAGAAACAAACAAACATGTACGTTTATACTATTTCAAGTGTTTTAAGGCATTTAAAAATCAGACATAGGAATGGTAAGAGGAACATAGCCAATAATGTCTCTGTATTGGGAAGACTAAATTTAAGTGAGAACTCAAGGTAGAGGGGAAACCGTGAGGGAAAAATGATCAACTATTTTCTTGTCTACAGAAATCTATTTATTCTCTTTACAGCTAACACCTTAAAAACTGTGTATTCTATATAAGAAAGGCAGTTAGTTGTCTTACAACCTAACCTAAAGTTCTATTACAATTTGAATAAATCCCACTTTAACACAGTTTAAATGTCATGTCACTGGACATGAACCATTGCTGAAAAAATCATTAATAAAATTAGCTGAGAGGGCTGGGGTACAGCTCAGAAGTAGAGCACTTGCCTGGATGCATGAATCCCTGGGTTCTAGCCCCAGGACTGCAAAACAAACAAAAGCTAGCTAGCTGAGACGTTACCCTAGAAAATGAAGTTTCTCCAAATAAAAGAAAATAGAAAAGCGTTTAATCTTCCATAGGAACTGATATCCAGGAGTTAATAGGAAAAGGATGTAACCCATGGAAAACATATTTAATCCACAGTAATAACATTACTGTAGTGTTTCTCCTTATGCTCCTTATATGGAGCATCTATATTTTTCTAACAGATACTATGATAAAATATGCACATATAATATATACAAAGAATGATATGCAATGACAATTTGATATATAACAAAGAAAAATTAAAATTTCTATCATAACACTGTCATAGAAAATTAGAATGGCTATTTATAACAACACAACAGCTTACAATACAAGACAATCATTTAAAAGGATCTAAGGTCACATTTTATACTGTAAAAACTTGAGATTGTAAAATATACAAAAAAGCATGTTTAGAATGGCTATATGTTATTTTTTACATGTTCATACAACTATGAATGATAGAGATACTGTATTTTCAAAACAGTCCTGTGAGGGGGCAAAATCAAGTCAAGTCAATATTAGCACCTTAAGCAAAGCTCTAATTTACATGCAAGTTGTCTCATATTATGTTAGTTAACCTAAAACCCACCTGACTGGAGATGTCCATTTCGGCATGTCAAGTTAGTACTGTCATTATAGACGTCTGTTTGTGACTTGGAAAATTGCAAAACTGGTTGCAGCTTCTCTATGCAACAGAGGAGGTTAAAAAAGAACAAAATAAACAAAAAGAAAAACTATGATGAACAAGTAAAATGTGCATGTGAAACGGAAACATTCAAGGTGTTACAAAGTTACATGATGAACAGCTTTTGCATTTGCACATACTCTTTTAAAATATAATTAGTAAAAGCACAGACATGAAATAGCAACAGAAATTAACAAGGGAAAGGCTATATTCAAAATATTCAGGTTTGGTAACCTGAGACAGTTATTATCAGCAAACAGTTACTGAATATCTAATATATCCAAATCACTGTTGGGAAAGTATCATGGAGATTTAAAAAATGAGTATGATCTCTACCATTCATTAACTTGTTAAGCTGGACAGGCAACTTACAACACAATTGTTATTTTTATTTTTTAAAAAAGATCATATAGTACAAAAGAGACCTCTCAAAGGGCTTTACAGACAAAGTGAGTAATTACCTGGCCAAGATTTGAACAGACCAAAGAAGGAACATCTCTCAGGAGAAAAAAACAGCACTTAAGACTGCACAGAAGGAAATTTTAAGGATTATCCAGGAAATGTTATATTTGGTTATATTAAATCAGGCAAAAACAAAGACAATAAAGCACAGTGAGATAAACACGGTGTGAAACTCTGTGTGCAGCACCCTACCGTTTGTTTCAACACTAAGCTGTCCAGTGATACCTTGGCTGTTGAACAGCTTCAAGTTCAAGGTTTCCATGAGTCCAACAGCAAAATTTGAAAAACATCTATTCAGTGTTCACAACTCTGCTCAATTCCCTAACTGAAAATCCGACCTGAGAAAACCTGGACTGGCCGACGGTGAGTCAGGTGTCACATCTCAGCAAGGACACAAGGGGTGACACTTCAGTCCAAGCGCCACTCTTGCCCAGGTAACGTACGGTGCTTGTATTAGTCTGTTAAGACATTTGTCACTGTGCTTTTTGTGTGTGTGCTTTCTTTGCCTAAAATACTGTAACTATGGCTCCAAAGAAAGTGATACCAGCAGTAAAGTTATGAGGAAAACTGTGAAAACCATGATGAGAGTTAAAGAAATCACTGCAAAATTTGCTGAAGTCCTGGACAAATGAATTTATAAATGTAATTTTTGGGCCTCAGAACCAATTATTTGGTTTCTATTGTTTCTTTTCTTTCTTTTGTTTTTTTTTGGTACCAGGTATTGAACTCACGACCTTGTGCTTGCCAGGCAGGCACTTAAACTGCTGAGCTAAACCCCTGGCCTCCTCCATTTTTTATGGGAAAAATATGCTCAGTTTTTGAACTTTTCAGTATTTGAACATGAATTTGGAACAAATTGATTTCAACAACTGAAGTATCACTGTCGTATATATGAAGATTGCCTAACATAGCTGTGTCTTGGGGGAAATGAATCAGTGGGGCACAGTGTGAGATGGGTGCTATTCATACTTGAACCCTAAATACTCTATGGCATGTGCATATATTATCTGTTATAGCATAATATATAGTGCCTGCCTATATGCTTTTTAAATGGATAATCTGAAGAGGATTATTTCTACTCTATCCCTATTTCAAATAATAAATATCCTCTAAATCCTTGATCTCTAAATCCAGCAAATAAAGCCCAAGAGAGAACTCTGATTTTCTTTGTCACTCTAAACCATTCCTGTACTTTTCCTATCCAGTCAATCTGAATGCTAGGTGATATGCCTTGCTCTACTTCTTAACTAGTGACATTACCTTGCTTTATCATCAGTTTTCTTTTTTTTTTTTAATTTTTTATTTATTTTATTTTAAAAGGGAGTAAAATTAAACACAACAAAACAGAACAGAACCGGACATAAGAAAGCATAAATTTCAAAGCAAGACAACCAGAGATCTTCACTATCTGTCATATTGTCTCTTGTTTTCTTCCAAATGGTTGTCCTTATCGTTGCATATTGAGAGCTCATACTAAATAACATAGTCAATCTTTTCACAAGATGTGTGGTTCACTGGCTCCCACTTGCTTTATCATCAGTTTTCAAAAGGTCTTAAGGATTAAATAATGTACATAAAGTATATATTCTGTGCTTAATGCATAATACAGGCTCAGTTTTACTACATTTATTTCCTTCAACTATCCCGAATCATCATAACAGACTCTGATTTTCTACACCACCATGTCAACAGATACATATAAATGTATCTATTGATTGCAGGATTACAGAGGTTTACCTCAGTGACAGCATTTGCCTAGCATACTGCAACAGCAAGCAGAAACACCAGAATGACACCCAGGATTTGGAAGCAGATTTATTTACGTTGATGGGTACTGATCAGTATCATTCCCAGAGTATCAGGCCCTGATCTCTGGTGGTCTACGGCTTATATGAGATAAGCAAGCAGGAAGTGCAGAAGCAGAATAGACTGTCAACTGGGAATTGGTTTATACCGTGTGCATCATAGTGACCAGCTATACATCGCAGTGACCAGCTGTTTCTAAGGGACAGAAGTAACCAGAACTGGAACAGGAGCTATTACGTGGGTAATTATCAAACTGAAATATACCGGGGGGGGGGGGTTCTGTTACAATACAAGAGATCCTGGGTTCAATTTCCCAGTACAGCAAGCAAACAAAAACACACACAAAAATATACACCAACTCTCTTAAACTTCTATTTCTAAGGTCAGACAAGCAGGCACCATGCTTGCTTTATGGTACAATACATGCCTCTGGGACAGGTTAAATAGCAGCTTACCTTTCATACAAAACACGAAGTACTGCACAGCTTTTGTGGCCTAGAACTGGTTGATACAATATACCCTGGAGTTTTGTTTTGTTTGTGTTAGCTAACAGGTAGGTCATCTGATTTTTCTCAGTGGTAATACTGTATTCTTTAAATAATAATACTGAGACATATTCCATTTGTGTTGGTAAAACCAGAATAGAAAAAAAATTGACTTGTAGAAGTTTTCTTTATTAACACTTTCTTCAATTAAAGGTGACAATAACTTCATAGAAACATTCATTATGTAGTAAAAAGGAATTAAATCCTTTGTTTTCTAATAACTAGAAATAAAAAGATTTTATAGAATTTAAGTACAACAGAGGTTAGATTTATGTACGGAAACACCCATAAATACACTACAGCAGTATACTGCTGTTGTAACTGTGCTTTAATTCATTTCTATTCTTAAAAACAAAGGGGGGGTGAACAGCAGGGGACGTAGCTCAGAGACAGAGTACCTGCTTAGCATGCATGAGACCTTGGGTTCAATTCTCAGCATCATCAAAACAAACAAAAAAAGTAAACAGATGAATGTTTTTTTTTTTCTTTAAGAATGACTAAGGTTGTAAGACTGACTGATAATTTGAATTAAAATAGTAATTCTCTTTTTTCCACTACTAGAGAATGAATCCAGGGCCTCAGAAATGCTAGGTAGGTACTGATCCCTCACCTATAAACCCAGTGATTTTTAAAACTGTAGTTTGAGACAGGGTCTCACTATGTTACCCAGGCTGGCCTTGAACTTGTGGTCTTCCTTCCCTGGCCTCCCAAGTAGCTGGGATTACAGGCATGCAGCACAATGCCCAGCAAGACAGTCATTTTAGGGGCCAGGGATAGCTCAGTGGTTTAAGCACTTGCCTGGTAAGTGCAAGGTAGTTGAGTCTGATACCAGTACAAGACAGTCAGTTTAACCCCCTCATATTCAACTCTCACATAATAACGAAGTTTACCACTGGGTGTGGTTGTTCATGCCTGTAAGCCTAGCACTTGGGAGGCTGAGGCAGGAAGATGCCATGAGTTTGAGCCAGCCTGGGCTACATACTGCGTTCCAGGCCAGCTTGAATTACATAGCAAGATCCTGTCTCATGACACACACACCCCCACACACAAAGGAAAGACTCTTACCATGTCATTCCTCTTAAAACCCTTCACTGGCTTCCCACTGTCCACAGATCAGAGCTCAAATTCCTTCATGTGACAAACCAGGCCATCCATGATCTTCCTCCATGTCTTCTATCTGAGAAATCTCTACTTCATGTCTACCAGCACTCACCCTTTTGTACCTACCATGCTGTTTCTTGCCTCTAAGCTCTTGTTCAAGCTTTTGCTTCCACCTGAGATGGCTTTTCTTGAATTTTTTAAAAAACATTTATGTCTGTCTGTCTGTCTTTTTGAGGCAGGGTCTCACTACGCAGTTCAGGCTGGCCTTGACCTCACTTTGTAGCCTAGGTTGGTTTTGAATTTGCAATAATCGTCCTCTGCCTCAACCTCCCAAGTGCTGTGATTACAGGCAAAAACTTTTATATATTTAAACCCACTTTGGGATTTACTGTTTTCTAGGAAGCTTTCTCAGATACTTATTTTCCCACCCCTTAAAGTGTTTACATATATCTATCCTACAATGATGATTATTTGCATGTCTTTATCAGTATGAGGTCCTCAAACAGAAGAATTTTATCCAGTTTATCAATATATCTGTCTCTTCAGCCCTCAAGTGTTATAAATCAACCACTTGTTACCATATTTCCTGATATGCTCTGACCCAGGCCTCCATCATTTTCTCTTGTATTACTGAGATAGTGTCTGAACTGCTCTCCTGGGATCTCCCCTAGAGTATCACACAACAGAGCACTCAGTGATCCTTCTAAAACTTAACTCTGATTATACAACTCCTTTCCTAAAAACTGTTATAACTGTTTCCCATTTCAAAGGGAGTAAAACCTCAAATATTTCTTCATGTGGCCAATAAAGTACGATTGTTGTGACAACTCTTCCCCACCCCGTTAGTTCCCTGACCTCATCATCTATTAACTCTGCTTGCTGGGGTACACTGGCCTCTCTGTTGGTTCGCAAACATACCAGGTATGTTTTCTGTAAGGCTTTTCTTAGGCTTTTATTTCTCTTTGGACCATCTGTCTCCCAGATACCTTCATGATCAACTCATATAAACCTCACAAACAGATCATCTACTGCCTAACTAAAAACTCAAACCTCCTCCCCGTCTGTTCCTACTGTTTGACTTTTTATTTTGCTCATGTATTCATCACCTTTGAATAAAATGTGTAATTTGCTCTTTATGTCTATCATCTATTGTCTTTTCTCTGCCAGGATGTAAATTCTATGGAGGAGGGATTCTTGTCTGTATTTCAAGCATTTACAATAGTGCCTATCACATAGTTGTCACCAAATAAGTATTTGCTGAGTTAAATAAATTGTTTATATTTCTTGACAGAATACCTAGACTAGGGACATAGCAAATAAATTGATATTGAATGAAGGCAGGTTTAAAAAAAAAAGATTGTAACTGCCAGAAGTATCTGCTGATAAAGCCAAATTATGGCTAAGCTTTGCCCTAAGGTTAACTAACAATGACTCTAACATAAATAATATATACAAACACTGCTCATCCTTGTCAGGAAGGCTGTACCTTCTCAAACCAGTCCGTATGGGGAGCTCCCAAGATCATGTTCATTCTATGTCCTAACTAGATTCCTAGCTGGCACCACCTCTCTGTAAATCTGATTTTTAATCGGTACGTAACTCCCAAATATGGTGTACTATACATTTACACAAATATGTTTTCCTTCTTTTCTTCAATTTTTTAAACTGTTTTTTGGTATATTTACTTGCAAATCTCCTAAATTCTTGGAAAACAAGAATACATTGATTAAAAAAAAAAAGAATACATTGATGTGTGTTTGCATATCCGTTCCTATCTGGTTTTAAAATAACATCTTTGATCCCTGGTACCAAAAACAAACAAACAAACAAACAAACATCTTCACAAAACTAGCATGTGTAAGGCCCTGGGGGTGTGTTTTGTGTTTCTTTTCTTTTCTTTTTTTTTTGTGAGACAGGGTTTTGCTATGTAGCCAAGGGTGGCTTCAAACTTGTGATGTTCCTACCTCAGCTTTCTGAGTACTGGGAGATAGGCATGCACCAGACCCGGTAAAAGAGAAAATTAAACAAAAACAAAAACAAAAACAAAAAAAAACCTCTTACTCAATTTGAAACTTCTTATAAACTGTTCCATAATCAGACTTGTTTTGTACCATACATAGTATATGATACTTTAAATATATACTACTTTAAATATATACTGCAAAGTTTTATGACTAAAACACATAAAATGCCTATCAGAACAACTCACGGTTTACTGTAACAACCTTTGCTACAACATTTAATTATGTATGTGTGTATACATGTATATTGTGTATATGGATGTGTGTGATGCTAGGAACTGAATCTAGGGCCTCATGTATGCTAGACGAGTGCTCTACCACTGAGCTATATCCCCAGCCCTGATATTTAATTGTTTCTATAGCATTAACTTTTAAATAAGAAGAAAGCAAGTCACAGAAACCAGGGAACAAACAGTGCCTTGTCAACCATCTGAAAGAGGTCAAGGTTACTTTATCTACATGCAGCAAGAAACCTACAAAAACAATGAGCATTCAAGAATAAATGAAACCAGTCATGGTAGTACAGGCCTACAAACCCAGCTCTCCGAAGACCGAGACAAGAGGTTCTGTAAATTTAAGCCCAGCCTGGAAGACACTCAGGAAAACAGAGTGAACTCAAGATCAGCCTGCACTACAAAGAGGGACTTAGTCTCAAAAAACCAAAACAAACCAATAAGAAACAAATAAATAAATGAATAAATACATATGTACGTGGGAATATTTTTCTACCCGAGAGAAGGAAATAGACAGGTAATGCAATGAATAAAAACCATCACTTTGGGACTAGGGTAGAGTGTTTGCCTACTGTCTATGTTCAAGGCTGTGGCTTTAATCACCAGTACCGGAAAAATAATTTTAAAAAATAATTACTATGGGTTAGGTCCCTTCAATAAATCAATAGTCACAAATATGACATACATATTATCTATCTGCTCCTTAAAATTATATTTTTAAAAAAGGCTCAAACTGATAATTTACCCCAAATCACAAATAGGTAAGGCCTGAGTTCTGATATCTAGCCTTTCTTACCAGATATATACTATTTACATCACACACCAAAGTATGGTTTGGTACAGTTTTGTTCTTCCTTGTGTGAGGGGTAGATCTGCCTTCAGAATATATTTTTAAATCTGTACTATTAAATAAAGGTAAGGAAAAGTTTGTATTCCAGCTGATAAAAGCTGAAACAATGACAATTAAATTTTGCTACACATCACCGTTAACTGCTGCCAACCTGACATAGAGGAACCACTCATGAACATATAACCCACTATGAAGCAGAACTAACACTAAAAATAAAAACCAACTTTCAATGTAATCAACTTATAAGGAGAACAGAAAAACGTGTTAAAGACACCACAGAGAAGGCCACATGCCAGTAAGTTCATAGGAAGCACCAGGTGACAAAGACTGAGGCCAATCAATAAGTAATTATAAGATAAAAGAAAAGGAGGTAGACCGGTATAGAAAAGAGATATGGACAGTCTTGAGATCTTTTATTTATTTATTTTTTTATTTTGAGATCTTATTTCAACAATTAACTTACTAACAAATATTAAAGTTTTGGGGTTTTGGGGGGGTTGTTTCTGTTTTAGAGTGCTAAGCAAGCACTCTGTCAAGCTACATCTATAGCTCTTTATTAAAAAATTAATCTGGGGTCTCATTAAGTAATAAAGACTTGCCTTGAACTTGTGATCATCTTGCCTCAGCCTCCTGAGTGCTAGGATTATAAGTATGCGCCACCATACCTGGCTGCCTCACTGTATTTGAAACAGTTGCACTGTATTGCCTAGGCTGTCCTCAACCTTGAGACCATGCTCCATGCCCAGCCAGTTTTTAAAATTCTGAGACAGAGCCTAGCTAAATCGCTAAGTTTCTCAGGTTGAACACAGGGATTACAGGTGTGCACCACCATGCCTGGCTTCACTGCTCACTATTATAATAAAATGTTACGGGTACATGGCGCTCCTATTCCTTTATTCATTATTTGTGGCTTACGTGCTATAATGACAGAGTTGAATTGTTGCTGCAGGAACCATAAATCCCTCAAACCTAAAATACTTAGTATCTGGCCCTTTGATTTTATTTATTTTTAAAATTATTATTAATTTATTTATCTATTGTCTTTTTTGAGACAGAGTTTCTCTACGCAGTTCAGGCTGACCTTGAACTCACTTTGTAGCCCAGGCTGGCCTAGACCTTGCAGTGATCCTTCTGCTTCAGCCTTCTGAGTGCTGGGATTACAGGCACATGCCACCATACCCAGCTAGTTCTCTCAAAATTTAATAACTTTTACTACTTGTGGGAGCACATGATTATAATCCACCTACTCGTCGGGCTGAGGCAGACAATAGCAAAATCCTATCAACTACAAAGCAAGATCCCCTAAACACAAAAAACCAAGACACAAACATAAAAAGGCATGCAGCTCAGGGCAAAAGCTGAGTTCACTCCTTAGTATAATTTCCCCTGAAAAAAAGCAGTGAATGAGTTTGACCACAGACTGTCACTTACCAGCCTTTGTTACAGACAAAACAAGAATGGCCATAACCCATAATTAACACAGCTGAGTAAGCTGAGTGACACTTAATAAGGAGTTCACTATATTCTTCTCTTTTGTATATGTTAAAAACTTTCTGTAAGTTAAAGCTTAGGCCACATTTTTTCAATCACTGATCTGTTTCTATCACAGTTAAAGATTAAGCACACATTTCAAACATATCTCATATATAATTTTATATTGATACCTAGAAGTTGTAAGCGATCTTTGGCCATAACCAAATTAGTCATCATTTTTGCTTGAAGACGTCTAGCTCTTTCACACTGTTCACCTAAAATTAAAAAAGAATTCATTAAAATATCTACTATTCTCTACTAATACTGTTTTAAGATAAAGAATCACCCCAAATACTCCTATGGAGATCAAACTCCTTATAGAGAAATTTTAAAAGTAGCTAAAAAAAATTAGTTTCAAATTAGTCATAGTTTTTCATGATAGTTTCAAACTTACGTGGTACTTTATGCATGTTTCATGAAACCTAAGACATTTTTCACCTACCTTTCAAAATCTTTGAAACTGAGGTGCATTTCATCATCAGTGAGAAATTACAAATGCTCTCGGCCAGGCTGCAGTCACAGTCTGTCCCTGCCTATGCATGCGAATGTTTGTCATAAATATTAATGCTGTTCTTATATCTAAGTAAGACCAAAACACTGTATTTGATGGTTAAAATTCAAATTGAGTGACAAGAGGACACTTCACTACAGTTTAGCTTGTAGGTTTTCCTCTTAGTAATAAAACAGAAGACATTTTTTATTTAATAAAATACTGTTTTTCTTACAACCAATTCACTGTCTTCTAATTTTATTTCCATGTAGTTAACAAAGAATTGCATGGTCATCAAGGTCTCAAAGGCCCAACCTCTCATATTTATTTGCTTTATTTTGCTTTCTTTTATATAGGAGACCAGTAGCCAAAGTAGTTATTACAATACAAAGGGAAGGAAAAAAGAAGGGTCAATATTGCATACACTATAATTTTTATAAGATTAGTTTACATTAGATAGTAGAATCAGTCAGATGCCCTACAAACAGATATGAAATGGACTGATATAATTTTTGCTCTTCAATTTATTTTAGCTATGATAAACTGAAGTACAATCATGTGCTACATAATGACATTTTGGTCAACAATGCACCAAATGTATAACAGTGGTCTCCAACATGCTGGTGTAAACAAACTAATGTGTCTAACTGTAGGTTCAGTTCCCAGCAAAGCAAAGGAAGCAGCAGGTTTCAAAACAGGGCTAAAGTGCTGGGTGTGGTGGTACAGGCCTGTAATATCAGCACTTGGGAAGCTGAGGCAGGCGGGTCACCATAAATTCAAAGCCAGCCTGGGCTACATAGTGCGTTCAAGATCAGCATGTACTACAAAGCAAGACACTGTCTCAAAGAACAAAAGAAAACAAAACAAACACCAGGGCTAAAGCATTTGGCTGATGACTAAGTTGCTCTGAGGATATTATAAGTCAGGTACTACTTGTTGTAAGTAATCAAGTTTGAATATATCTAGTTACAACTTCATTTTTAGAACAGATAAAACATTAACTGTTCATCTGTAAATGTTAGTGGTAACATAAAAATGTCTATACTAAGACAAAAAGATTTGAAACCAGGGTATTTATGTAATCTCAGGAGTTTTCCCTGACCTGCAGTTTTCCTTTTGGGAGTTTCAGTTACCTGTGGTCAACTGCTGCCCAAAAATATTAAATGAGCCAGGCATGGTGGCACACTCTTGCAATCCCAGTACTTGAGAGGCTGAGCCAGAAGGATTGCCCTGAGTTCAAGGCTAGCCCGGATTACACAGTGAGACCTTGTCTCAACAAACCAAACCAAACCAAAACTTAGATTTAAAAAGGCCAAGAAATACACAAATCATAAATGTTAAACTATGTGTTGTTCTTCCAAGAAGTGTAACGAAATTTCAATTGTCCTGATCTGTTCTACCCATTCAGTGAATCTTTCCTTCTTCCCACATATTCATGCTGCACTGTATACACTAAACTGCATTAAGCAGTCATTTTGGTTATCAGTCTAGCATATTTGCCTTGGAAAGACCTGTGGTTTCAAGCATCCATCAGGGAACCTGGAACACATCCCCTGCTGAAAAGTGGGGATCTAATATAAGGTAGCTGCAAACAAATACCAACATAATCTTACCTTGTCCTGTAACTATGACAGCTATTCCTTTTTCTAGTTCTTCGATACCTTTCTTATACCATTCCACAGCTTGCTCCTTTTGTCCTGCTTTAAAAGAGATATTTATTTGTATACATCATGAGGAGTATATCCAACATTTCTCAAGTCATGCTGGTGACAGAGGATACATAAAAAACAAAACTATAATGAAGTCTAAGAAATGTTGCTATGTGATTTCTTAGTACTTTTGGCAACTTAATATGTATGTGAATCTCCAACACAGTCAGTACACGTCTGCCAACATTTTAAGGCTGTGTATCCAGTTTTGCTTACTGTCTTATACCACGGGTGCTTGTAACATACACACTGAAATGTTGTACAGGGAAATTTTAGAGAAAATTTACTTTAAATAAGTGGCTTTGAATATATATTCTGTTGGAAAATATAAAAATGATTTCAATGATAGTGAGGGAAAAGCACTATTTGATCTAATTATATTCAAGTCTAATGTAACATGTTCATTGCTGGGTAGCTCAACTTTCTTTCTTTCTTTCTTTTTTTTTTTTTTTGAGACAGGGTCTTACTACATAATTCAGGCTGGTC
This sequence comes from Dolichotis patagonum, assembly GCA_004027295.1. Classification (NCBI taxonomy): domain Eukaryota; kingdom Metazoa; phylum Chordata; class Mammalia; order Rodentia; family Caviidae; genus Dolichotis; species Dolichotis patagonum. Next base: position 72,356 of record PVJX010003437.1, on the reverse strand, counting down.
TTGAACTTACTATATAGCCCAGGCTGGCTTCAAACTTGCAACAATCCTTCTGCATCAATCTCCTTTTAACACCATGCCCATCTTAAGTTTTTATTTAACATGATTGTGTCATGACAACTAGTACATGTGCAGTACAAGTGTGGGATTTAATTACAAATTATCTATTCTATTTGAACCACAAGACTGACTTAAAACATTCTTGATACTAATTAAGCTTTAAAAAGTTATGCTAAAAATTTGGCATACTCAAAAGATATACAGGGTACTTCTGTAAAGTGGTAATTATATGGAAATCTCATTTTGTTTTTCATTTAGTTTTTGAGAAATGGTTTGAAGTTCAGGTTGGTCTTGAACTACGTAGTCTAAGCTGTCTTTAACTGTAGTAATCCTCCTGCCTCAGCCTCCTAAGTGCTAGGACTACAAGTGTGTGCCATCATGCCTAACAAATCTCATCATTTTTGAAAATTAACATAGAGTGTAAAGATTCATGGGCAGCCAATACTAGAACACAGTAAAGTCAAGGTGGTAGTCACTTACTAGAATTACCTGTTTCATTTTTTCCTATCTCATAACCTCATTTAGTGAAACAAAAACTTGTTATTTAATAGTACTTGAAATGACACAATCAATAAAATACTGACTTGATAGTATAAAATAGATGAAATATTCTTATTTTTATAAACACTACAAGCTGGGCATAGTAATTCATGTCTGTAATCCTAGCACTCAGGAGGCTGAGACTTTTTCAAGTCTGAATTTCTCACTTACTCCAGTACCATTAGTGCTTTCACTGGGCCTGACAGAGAGTAAGTGCTTGGTAAGTATATGACAGGGTAACCCATTCAGGACCCCTCCTGGCTCTCAGGAGCTATTCCTGTTCCCCATAAATACTCCTGTTCTTAAAAAAGTCTGTGACACTGACATTAAATTAAGAGTCTGTTGTAAATCAACTCAAAATGTTTGGATGCTCATCTTCTTGTTTTTAATAAAGAAAATATCTGTTCACAGTATTTTGAGGTTTTCAGTTTGGAAAAAAGAAAATAGTATAATAACGGCTGCATCTGGAGTGGTAAGAATATTAGCAACAATGTTGTATTTGCTTAATTTAAAAACAAAGAAACAACGTGGGGGGAATACCTCCTAATAGATACAAGAGACATTATGTACTGCACCTTACCTAAGCCCATGGTCCTTTCCAAGAAACCACTACTGAACATTCAGTGTGTATTTTGCAGTGTACACTTTTCCTATTATTCCTGTTTTTGTATTATTTTATTTTACAATTTGCATTTCTATATGATGTGATCATTATGCACATCTAAAATGTACCAATAAAATCTGACTGAAGAAAAAAATACATAAAATTTGTATTTCTTTTGGAATCTGGCTATGTTGCTATGCACAGATATATAGTGATACTTTGGTATCTGATTCCAAATTTGTGTTCAAATAATGAACATATCTTCCCATAAGAAATGGAAAACCAAATAATTGGTTCTGAGGCCCCCAAATTATACTTATAAATTCATTTGTACAGGATTTTAACAAATTTCTCAAGGTTTCTCTCTTTATCATGGTTCTTAAGAGTTTTCCTCTTACCTTTATTGCTGTTATCACTTTCTCTGAAGCCACAGTTATAACACATAAAGCACATACACAAAAAGCACAGTAACACCTGTTTTAATGCACTAACACAAGCGCTATTTGCTGTCTGGATGAGAGTGGTGCTTAGACTGAAGTATCACCCTTGTGTCCACCTCACGTCCACCAATGTGAGATGCAACTTGTGACAAACTTGGCTACACTGGTATTTGCAAGTTGGATTTTCCATTTAACTATGGAGGAAAATTATGAAAACTGAGGTTTTATTTTTTTTTCAACTTTGCTGTTCAAATAGTGGCAATTTGAAGGCTGGAGCTGTCCAACAACTGAGGTATTACTGTAGTTGATTTTTACTTTTGTATCTTTCTGTTTGTTTGTTTGTTTTGTTTTTGAGACAGGTTCTCAGTATGTAGCTCAGGCTGGCTTTGAACTGTAGTCCAGTCTGTCCTCGAACTCACGGGGATCCTCCTCCCTTAGCCCCGAGTGCTAGGATTACAAGCATACACCACCATACTCAGTTTCTGTATAGTACTTTATACCATTTAATAATCAACTATTTTTCAAAAGATACTTAAAATGTCTTCAGTTTTTCAATATTCCAAAAAATGCTGCAGCAGATGTCCTCATACTTGTCCTGCAATGCATATTGGCCAGTTTCTGCCCTTTTTTTGAGACAGGGTCTTTCCATGAATCTCAGGGTGGCCTTGAACTCATAATGTAGCACAGGTTGGCCTCAAACTTGTGATCCCCCTGCCTCCGCTACCCAACTGCTGTGATTATAGGCAAGTGCCTGATCCAGTCAGTTTCTTGAATGTATATGTGTTTAAAAAAATTTATGCATTTGTCACACTTTTTTCATTCACCAGAAATGAACAAACTGCTTTTCAAGAAAGCTTGCAACAACTTACACTTTACAATGTATGAGAGTTCTCACTGGCAACAGCCTTATCTACTATCTAATTTATCTTATTAGCGGTTTGTGTTGACCAGGTTGGTCTTAAATTTTGGAGTTTCAGGGTTTAACTGACCCTCCCACTTTTGAATCTAGAGTAACTAAGACCAGAGGCATGAACCATTATGCTTGGCTCCTAACTTTTTAAAATGGATAGACAAAACTTTCCAACTATTTCTTAAGGAAGGAAGGAAGAAAGCTTTCAGCGCACACATGGAACCAGCCGATAAAAATTAATTTCAATGATGCCCAGAAGAATTAAGTATGGAGGGTCATGCCTGTAATCAAAGAACTTGGGGCTGAGACAGGAGAACTGCTGAGAGTTTGAGGCCATCCTGGACTGCAAAAGGAAACCCTGGCTCAAAAAGAAAAAAAATCAACATAAAAACCAAAAACAAAAAACCCACAGATGCCTAGTAGAAGCTGTGGCAGAGGACTGTGGCAGTGGCCCATTCCCAGGCAGCCACAAACAAGAAGTTACATCCATTTTTAAAGACAGGAGTTGGCAAACTACAATCCATAACCTCCATCAAGCATCCTTTTCAAAATATGGCAGAAAAAAAAATCAAAACTTCCCAAGGTTTCCAGTGCAAAAAAACCCCCCTCAAAAATGCATTAATATTAGTTCTTAATAGTTCATGGTTCCCCATCTACATTTCCTTTTTAAGCTCACTGCCCAAAATAAACTCCATCAACCAGACTACATCAAATAAAAAAAGGATTACAGTGACAGGAACTTAGAGCTACTTCTTGGGTTTTTGTGTTGTTTTTTCATTTTTGTTGCTTTTTGGAGATAACTATGTATTTCAGGCTGGCTACACTGATCCTCCGGCTTCAGTTTGCTGAGTGCTAGGATTACAGGCACCTGTCACCACATCCAGCAACAACAGTACTTTTTAAAAAATACAAGCTAGTTCTGGTGAACTTGTGGCAATTCTTGTGCTTCAGCCTCTTGAGCAACGGAATTACAGGCATGCACCATCATGTCCAGCCACAGCTTTTATCTGTCTAATCCTTTTATTGTTGCTTTTTTGAACTCATGCGTTCTTCCATAAAAAATTCCAGAGAACTTACATACTTTTTTGGGGGCGGTAGTATTAGGGACTAAATCCAGGGCCTCACATATGCTAGACAAGCACTCTATCACTCAGCTGTATACCAGTTTTCTTCATTTATTTATTTATTTAATTTTGAAAGACAGGATCCCCTTAAATTGCACAGACTGGTCTCAAACTTGCAATCCTCTATCTCAGCCTCCTGAAAGCTAGCATGAAAGCATGTTAACATTATTACACCCATCTTATATCCACTGTCTTAGAACAATTTTTTTTTTACCAACAATTTGTATCAAATTAGAGTAATAGGTATCTTTAAATACTGCATCTCACAGTAAAGGCCAAGCATGGTGGCACACACCTGTAATCACAGCACTCAGGAGCTGAGGCAGAAGGACTGCCAAGAGTTCCAGTCCAGCCTGGAACATATAGTGAGTTCAAGGCCAGCCAGAACTGCATACTGAAATCCTCTTAAGAAAAAAAAAACCCAAAATTAAAAAGAAATAAACATCTCACAGCAGACATTAATGCCACTCCCCACCCCAAATTAACTAAAGGATCATGAAGAATCATGGATTCTTAACTCAGGGACTAATTATTAATGGCTCTGTAATTTTTAAAATTTTTCCCTATTTACAGAAAGGATAACCTTCTTCTCAATTTAGCAATAATCACTTTTTATAAAGCCCATACTGCCAGGTGTGCTGGTGCATACCTGTAATCCTAGCACTGGGCTACAGAAGCAAGTCTGTCAGTCTGCACTCACAGTGAGACCTTGCATCGTGGGAAAAAAAAGCCCATACATAACTTTCTTTTGAGGGGGTGGTTCTTTTTGCGACAGTTTCTGCTGTGCAGTTTAGGCTGGCCATGAACTCACTTGGTAGCCCAGGCTAGCCTTAAACACTCAGCAATCCTTCTGCCTGAGCTTCTTGAGTGATAGGATTAAGGTGTGCATCACCACATTCGGCCACTTACCTTTATTTTCTAATAGTTATTTCTAAAATAAAGGTTTACAGTTTGTTGTGGTTTGTGTCTGGATGTCCCCCAAAGACTCATGTGGCGATGGGGGCAGACTTCTAGAGTTTGTGAATGATTCACCCTAGAATGGGTGGCCGACATGCAACACAAGGGACAGAAAGAGCCTTCTCACTTGCTCCTTCCTTTTTGCTCTTGTTGCTTTTGCCATTTTCTGCTGCCATGAAATACTGACCTCTGCCACGCCACCCTGCCTTGGAGCTAGCCGAGTATGGACTGAAGCCTCCATAAATTGAACTAAATAAACCTTTCCTCTATTAACTTTGGGTGTTGGGTATTTTGTCCAGCAATGAGAAAAAAACCAAACGACACATAGTGCCACTTAATTTTAAAAGGTTCTAAAACCACTTCAGTTTTGGATGTTTTCTTTTTTCTGTGTGTGTGTGTGTTTGTGGTACTAGGGACTGATGTAAGGGATGCTCAATCACTAAGCTACAAATCCATTTTTTTATTTAATTTTGAGACAGGGTCTCATTAAGTAGCCCAGTCTCACTGAGTTGCCCAAACTGGCCTCAAATTTGTGAGCCTTGGCCTCCCTAGTAACTGAGTCTACAGGTGTGGACCACAGTATTTAGCTGGATATTTCCTTTTCCTCCCCTCCTCCTTATAGTGGTGAAGACTGAGCCCAGGGACTGCCCTGCCCAGGACAAGTACTACACCAGTGAGCCAAATCCCCAACCTCAAACAGACACTGTCTTTGAGCCCAAAGAATGTCAGTTAATATGTTGGGAACTTTATCTCAGTGGTAGAGCACTTGTCTAATACGTGTAAGCATGTCCCAGTATGGCAAAAAATAAATTAAAATGTCTATTTATATTCCTGAAAACTTTTAAATGTGTTATGGGTAATAGGTAATTTTAATTTCCACCTGTGTATTTTTCAATATTGTCTAAATTCTATACCAAGAACTTGCATTATGTTTGTACATGAGCATAAAACATTCACTTTAAATCTTTTAGTAATAAAAAGCTAGGCTACCAAGTAAAAAGTGAGATTAGAGAGTATTTTCCATTTGATTTTTTTAAAAAAATTAATATCTAAGGGTCATAATTAACACAAGTATTTTTCTGTCACTCTAGATGTGACTTCCCCAAACATTATTTATGGCAAGACAACATCCTAAATAACATTAATAGAGACTGTTACCAAAATTAATGATTAAAAAAGATTTAATCTGGGTGTGGTGGTACATGCATGTAATCCCAGCACCTGGGAGCCTGAGGCAGGAGGACTTCAGTGAGTTCAAGGCCAGCCTGGGTTACATAAGCAAGTTCAAGGTCAAAGGGAGACTTTGTCTTAAAAACAAAACAAAACAAAACAAAACAAAACAAAACACCCCAGAAAACAAAAACCAACAAAAAGATTTACCAATATTCTAACATAATCTTTGGAGGCCCTAACTGTAAAAAGTGTGCTGAATTAATAACAATAGTGACTGAATGCAAGGCCTTTGTACCGAACTATATCCACAGCCCATTAAGAAAAATCAAAAAACTTTTGAGATAGGGTGTAGTTGAACTGCTCAACTGTCCAGGACGGACTCAAGTTTGGGATACTCTTGTCTGACTCTCATGGTGCTGAGATTTCATATAATAGGCAAATGCCACCACCCCCAAATACAGTTGCTTCTTAACCAATATAACTTCAGCTGTCCCTCTAGTCAGTTCTCCTTACTGACAGACTCATTTTCCAGTTCCTGTTAGCATTCAATTCAGAACAAAATGCTTTCCTCCTTAAAATCACCTGCTATAATCCCATACCCTGTAAGTTTTCTAGCACCATAGTTCCCTATAATATTTGCTCTGCCTGGCTAGTATGAGTAATATATTTCACTTTGCTAAAATCCCAGTACTCTGAGGGGTTGAGGAAGGAAGACTGCAAATTCAAGTAAACCTGGGCAACTTAGTAACTTTGGGAGACCCTGTCTCAAAATTTAAGAAAGGCTGGAGATGTAGCTCAGTGCAAAGGTTCAATTTCAAGTACAAGAAAAAACAAAACAAAACAAAATAAAACAAAAAACAAAACAACTCTGCTTGCCTCACACAGGCAAATCTCTGGTTTAATCCTTCACATGGCAAAGAGAAACAAGTCCCTACGCCACCTAAAAGAGAGGCACAAAACAAAAGACTGATACTTCTCATCTTATCTTAGCATAAAATGTTTATGGCTTATATCTAGATGTCCCCCCACAGCCTCATGCATTCATAAGTGGGTTTTGGAAGGTTACTGGATCATGGGTATAGATAACAGATTACTCCACTGATGAGTTTATATCTAGGTATTATGTTGGGAGGTGAAGTCTGATGGGAAGAGGTGGATTGCTACAGGTATGGCCTGATCTAAATATGTATCTTTGCTCCTGCCTTGAGCACTTTCTGCTTAATGCCTATTATAACATGAGCTGTTTCTCCTCTGAGATGCCGCTCTATCAGCCATCCTGCCTTGCAACCAGCCAACTACAAACTGTGAGCCAAAATAAACCTCTCCTCTTTGAACCTGTGGATGTCAGGTATTATGTCCCACAAAGGAGACAGACACTGAGACACTCTTGCTATGAAAACAGAGGTAGACATGGATTTTATGTGTTTTAAATTTTCTGTTTTTTGAGACAGGATCTTGTTATGTATTCCAGGCTCGTCTTGAATTCACTATGTAGCTGAGGCTGGCCTCAAACTCATGGTAATCCTCCTGCCTCAGTATTCCAAATTCTGGGATTATAGATGTGCAACACCAAGCCTGGAAACAACTTCTGTTCTTGATGCTAGATCCTTTAACCCTACAACATCCTGAGAAGTGGGTCACTCTCTTTCATGTAAAATATTAAGCCCTTACTACTAAGTACTAGAAAATTGAGAAACCAAATCATACCTTTCAACCTCCACTATTTTATTACTCAGATTGCATGTCTGTCTGCTTGTACAAACCACATAAAACATGCTAGGTTATGTTCTAGATAACTCAAAGATCTCCAAAAAAAAGTCTAACTACAGACAAATCAAAGTCTTTATGAAAAGTCAGTTATGCATTGAGAATGTTGCAATAAAATTCTAAATAAACATAGCTGTGAGTGTGGTGATACATGCCTGTAATTCTAGCACTTAGGAGGCTAAGGCAGGATTCCCATGAGTTTGATGCCAGCCTGAACTACATAGTGAGTTCAAGACCAGCCTGGACTACACAGTGAGACCCTGTCTTGAAACCAACTTTAAAAAAAGTCACTATATAAAACACAATGTTTATATACTACTTTATAAAGTAAGATTTAATTTGGCACTTATCATTTCACTGTTCTAAATATTTCAGTTAATGCTACTACAGTGTGGAAGAGTATGCTTTGCACACTGATGATAAAAAGTGGCTTTTTGGCCAGGGATTTAGCTCAGTGGCATAAGTACCTACCTGGCAAGTGCAAGATCATGAGTTTGATCCTTGGTACCCCCCAAAAAAAAAAAAAAAAAAAGCTTTTACCAACACATTCAGAACTAAGTTTCTATGTGATAGTTATGTATGTGACATCTCTTAGCAGTATTACCAAAGTCAGGAAGGCTTTGAAGATCGCCTTCCCAACTCATTCTATTTTTTTCCACACATATTTTTAACCAGCAGGAAAAGAATTCTCTTGAAAGTGAGTTTTTTGGGCTGGGGATTTAGCTCAGTGGCTTAAGTGCCTGCCTGGCAAGTGTGAGGTCATGAGTTCAATCCCCGGTACCAAAAAAAAAAAAACAAAAAAAACAGTGATTTTTTTGGTTGTCAAGGATAGCTGAGAGGCAACAAGCTCCAAATGTAAATTATCTCTCACTACCATACTGTACTAAAACTAAAGTACAGAAATTTCTAATATGTAGCCAGGCATGGGGTGGTACACACATGCAATCTCACTACTCAGGAGGCCGAGGCAGGAGGATTCTTATGAGTCGGAGACCAGCCTACGCTACAAAGTGAGTGCAAGGATCGGCTGAACTACATAAGACCCTGTTTTAAAAAAAAAAAAATCCCCATGTGCTAAAGATATAAATAAGATAGAGAACATTGACAAAATAGACTGTTTTATTTCTAAATGAAAATAAATACACAATTTCTTTCAATTTTTTTTCAATATTTAGGATTATACTCTGAGGCCTTTTTCTTTTTAGATAGGGTCTCACTAAGTTGCCCAGGTTGTGCTCAAACTTGCAATCTTCCTGCCTCAGTGTTAGCAATTTTTGGTGTTGGTGACCAACCCAGGGCCTTAGCACATGCTGGGCCAGAGCTCTATTGCTGAGCTATATATGCCCTGCCCCAAATAATCTACTCATACACACATTCCCACTACCCTAAACCATATCTGGCTCTAGATGAGTAAACATTAAAGGGCCCTACAATAACAAGATACTGCAATAAAAGTGTTCTTCTAGAAGGGTATATTGGTGCCTGCTTCATCCTTCCCAGAGATTTTCAGATGTTCCTTAGAAGTGGTAAAGAATAGAACAGTTAAAAAAGAAAGAAAAGAAAAAGAAAGGAAACCTCCCAGGAACTGTTTACTGTCCCAAACTCAACCTCCACTGTCCTTGTATTTAAAACCATGAATATGCCTGTCTTTCCCTCTACATCTTGCTTTTCACTGCTAGGCCCTGCAAAGGAAATAGGTTTCAACAAGACAGAAATTCTAGAACACTTTCTAGAGTTGACAGTGAAGAAAGACAATATGAACGGACTGCAGGGTGCTCTTGTTTTCACTAACAGACAATGCAAACTACCTAACTGAGGCATGGTGGAAAGGTGGGGTTCTGTGGGGGAGGAAAAAAGTAAGCTCTCTGCATACCGGAAGTATAAGAGTAATTTCTAAAAATGTAATGCCGGGTGTGGTGGTGCATGCCTGTAATCCCAGCACTTGAGAGGCTGAGGCAAGAGGATCACTGTGCATTCCAGGCTAGCCTGGGATACACAGTGAGACTGTCTCAAAAAAACAGCCATTTCCTATTTTGCACAAAAAAGTGTTTCATTAGCTATTCGCATAGGTTTGGAATAACCTGCTTCTTCATCTTTAAATACTGGTATCAGTAGCACCTTTATCTCAAAAGGTTATGAGGGTTAAATAACACATAACACCTTGCACATAAATTTAAAAAATGTTCAGAGTTGGGCATGGTGGTGCACATCTATGACCCAGTACCTGGAAGGCTGAGACTGGAGGACTGCTGCAAGTCAGAGGCCAGCTGAATTGTGTATTGAGTTCAAGGCCAGGCTGAACTACATAGTGTGAAACCTTGTCTCAAAAGAAAAACAAAAAAACCTAACATAAATGTAAAGTGTAACAAAATAGACATAATATCCTTACTTTCATTCAGAAATCTTAAGTCTTTAGTTTACATTTCACTATATAATGGTATCTATACTTTTACGCAATTCACTCATTTAACATTTCAATTTACAAACTTAAAGGCTACCTTGGAATACTAGTTTAATTAAAACCAAGGCATTTAGGAACAAACGTTTCATGCTAAAATAAACTTCATAGAACACTATCCAGGGTGACACTTTTCAAAATAGTGCAAATTCAGCTGTAATTACACACAGCTATTCTTTTTAAAACTCTGTCTCCATTTGCTCTTTTTTTCCTGACACTACAGTACTCTGCTTTCATTAAAAGCCTGTAACAAGGCACAGCTTCTTCGATATCAAACCTTTTGGAAAATCTGGCTCAGAGGAAGCTATACACTGTTCACCGTGTTAAAAGGATCCGTGTGGTCACTCTAGGACAACTGTCACTGTCACCAGCAGGTCTGGGTGTCTCACAGAGACTTGAGAAGTGTGGGGGAAGACTGGTGCCTGAAACCAAGTGGATAGCTAAGGTGCCCAGAAAGGGAGAAAGGGCTGACAATCGCTGATGGTCCGACCTGCAGAGACTCGCGCTCCTGGGGCGGGGTACAGGCTCCTCCCGCAGCAAAGAGGCGCAGCTGGTGCCCTCCCCAGCGGCTTCCACCGCTTTCTTCCGGTGCCGCCAGACCCAGTTACCTTTCTCATCCTCGTCAATGCGCAGGGCGACAGAGATGTACTCGAAGGCCTGTTTGTGGAAGGCTCGGACGCGCTCGGCTTCCCCGCCCGGCTCCGGCGCCGGAGGCGAGGCCGAGGCCGGCGCCGACGCGGCCCGGGAGCTCCTCTTGGCGGCCATGAGGGCGCGGGACAAGCGCTGGCAGAGCCACACGAAGAGGAGCCCCAGGTGGAAGGCCACCAGGCGCAGCAGCGCGAAGCCTGCGAACAGCGGGTAGGAGAAGTAATGCAGGTTCCGCTTATGGGGCGACGCCGGCGAAGGGGCCGGCCCGGCGGCCGGAGGGGCGGAGGCCGGGCAGGGGGGCGGAGGCCTGCGAGGCACCGGGCTGCTGGGGCCGCCGGAGCCTTTCTTCTTCCCTCGTCCACCCGGAGAACTCATTCACAGCTCCCACTGCCGCCGTCGCCATAACCCGCCTCCCTCAGACCGACGGCGACCAAGCTTCAGCGGCGGCCACTGCGACGCGAGGGCCACAGACCCCCGCGGGGCTCAGCCGCAGGGAACCTCCACGCGCCGCCCGCCGGCCCCGCCTCCTGCCTTTCCGTCGCCCGGGAGCACAGCGCCTTCTCCGCCCGGTCGCAGGCTCCAGCCCCTCCCTCGCTCTCTCTGTCCTTTTCTAATGCCTGGTAACGTAGAGCAGCGGCCGCGCACGCGCACGTCCTCCCGTCTCTTGCTTCAGCGCGCGCGCGCGCTCGCTGTCTTTGTTGATCTGCAGTCCTGTGCGCATGCGCGCCCCCCCTCCGCCCCTTCCCGAGGGATCTACAGTTCCACCCGAATGGGTCTTGGACGCGGGGCATGTGCTTGACGTCTCGGCCCTTAGGGGTTCGGAGTAGGAACCTTGGTACTAGTACGACGAAAAGAAGCGCGGCTTGGCGTGCTCCCAGTGTCAGTGTTTTATTGTGTCAGTCTTTGGCAAAAAAAGATTACAGTATGTGTCAATCCGGAAATTATTATCTGAGGCGATATCAGTCAGAGAGACAAATGTCGGGGAGCCTGGAACAAAAAATACTAGCTCAGTATAATGGGCAACACCAGAGGCTTAAGTAGATTAGTAAGCATTGAGATAGCTTTTCTACAGAATTGTTTGAATAAGGGAATTCTTAGGTTTTGCGCAGTAACCATCCCATAGTTTACTAAGAAATTTGTGCTATGGTTGTGTATGTATGTGTCTCCAAGTTCCTTTGGCGACCCAAATCTCTTTGTTTGGGGGACTACCTGTTGTCCTGTTCCCTGTATTCTAATAAGCTGCGAGCACAGAACCCAGATCACAAACCGTGGAAAAAAACACGAGATCAGTCAGACCATCTTGAGAACTGGCATCTTGGATGGAGGCACAGTGAAACAGAAGGTTCCGTAGTTGGAAATGAGAAGCTGAAGAGTTGGTCGATCAGCTATTCCTACAGAGATCCCTAGATCTGCTGTGTTCCTGGACGACTCGCTTGACGTCTTCTCTATTTCTCTCTGCCTCTCTCCTTTCCTCTTTCTCCCTTTCCATCGTTGTGTATCTCTATCTTAAAAACTAAACAAAAATTCTTTTTCTTAGGTTAGCTACAGTAGTTCCTTGTTGCCTAAAGATAAGAATGCTAATACAAAGCCCCATTGTTTACAGAGTGAGGTTTACAAAAGCCTCGTGAGATCTTGTAAGAATCTCCACTTTTTTTTTTTTTTTTAAAGACGGGCTCTGGCTTTGCAGTTCAGGATGGCCTTGAGCTCACTTTGTAGTCTAGGGTGGTCTCAAATTTGTGACGGTCCTCCTGCCTCAGCCTCCTTAGTGCACCACCGCGGCCGGCAGAATCTCCACATCTGGCTGCAATGTTATTTATTCCCTATCAGTACTTTCCTACAGAATATCTTAGGCTAGTACAAAAATGACTGTACTGTGATGTCCTGTTAATGCTGCTTATGTACAGATCCGATGTCTTAATTTTTAATATCTTCTACCTTTTGAATCTTACTCATTTCAATTCCTGATCTCCCTCCAATTTACCTGGTTTCTCTTTTGAACCCCATCGTAGTTGTTACATGGGATCTGTTTTATTTATACATGTCACAGAAGTAAGATCTATGGAATTTAAATGTTGCACAAATTAAAGAAAAATAATAAGGGTCCATTTAAATGAATGTAACCAGTCCTTTGAATTGGCTGCCAGCCCCTCCCTAATCTTAATTCCCTGTCCCCCCTCTAAAGGAGACTGCTTTTCTGAATTTTGTATTAATTATTTTTATGCTTTTCCTTTTATTTTTTTAACTTTCTACAAGTTTTCTTCCTTTTTAAATCTATATTTGTTAAGTTTACTTTCTTCTACTTTTGTTTTTGTTTGTTTTTGTTTTTTTGAGGCCGGGTTTCACTATGCAGTTCTGGCTGACCTTCATGCAGCTCACTATGTAGCCCAGACTGTCCTCAAACTCATGGCAGCCCTCCTGTCTCAGCCTCCTGAGTGCTGGGCTTACAGGCGTGCACCACCGTACCCAGCAAGTTTATTTTCTTAATTGATAAAAGTGTTGAGAGTTGCTATTAAAAATGGAACAAAAATGAAAGCATTTATTCTATTGAAAGTGTAAATTTGCTTTTCTGTTAGATAATGAACAAATCCCTGTAACAGCATATTCTGCCAAAGGGAACTAGAAAAGAAAGACCAAAAAAAAGGTATTTTTCTTTGTGCTCTCTTTTACAGATAGATATAAATGTAATTTGTGCTTGGCATTAAGGTTTAGGTCTAAATTATTTCCCCAAGTTTTCTTTTAAAAATTTTTAGTTTTATTAAGAATTTTGCAGTTCATGCAGCTTACAGTCATCTTGGGTAGTGGACACATGTATGGACCACAGTTTGCCTTCTCTCTTTCATTCCCCTTCCCTCGCCCTCTCTCTTCTTCCAATTCCTCTATTCCATTTTTTATTCTTGGGGATATTATTAATCTTATTCACATTCATGTTATAGCATATAATGTTCATATTAATTGAGGTTGTGAAGTTTCTGTACATGGATGGCTTTTTTTAACTGTTATATTTATGTAAGAATATGTTGTATAGTTTTGCCTGGCCTTGAGTATATACATTTAATCTTGTTCTTTTTATTTCTTTTTTCATGTGCTTGTTATATGTAATTCTAATTTGCTTTTTCTGTTCAATATATATATTTGAAATTCCTCCCTATTGATAACTTTTCTGTAAATTTTTATTTTTAGTAGTACATGCTTACAGTACATAATGATCACATTCATCATGGATATGAATGTGCATGCACATAACACATCTTAATTCTTTTTACCTCCTTGTCCCTTCATCTTCTTTCTGTTAACTTCTGTAGCTATAGTGTATTTATTTTTCACTACTATATAGTATTCCCTTATATTATCTACTGCAATTTATTTTACCATTCACCTATTAATGGATATTTAGTTTAGTTTTAAAACTGTTTTTTTTAAAAAACTGTTTTAAAAAAACAGTGTTGGGGCTGGGGATTTAGCTCAGTGGCTTAAGCGCCTGCCTGGCAAGCGTAAGGTCGTGAGTTCAATCCCCGGTACCAAAAAAAAAAAAAAAAAAAAAAACCCAGTGTTGTTGTTTTCCTTTAGTAACTAACTTTTGAACCTAGGGCTTTGTGCCTGCTAGGTATGCAGTCTACCATTGAGCTATTCCCACAGCCTGGTAACTGACGTTTTAACTTGGCTATGATATGACCCAGTAATACAATACAGAAGTTAACTTGGCTATGATATGACCCAATAATACAGAAGTTAAATGTTTTTGGTTGCATTCAAATCCTGCTCTATCACTATCTGAGATCTCAGCCCGTGATTCAGCTTCTAGATCTGTTGCATAATATTTAGAGTAGAATGCAAGTCCTAGAATCAAGTTGGTGCTTGATATTTGTTTCACAAAAAATGTTTCTTCCACATATCTTCTACACTAAAATAGACTATTGGCAAGTGCCTAAGCACATTTTTTTTATCAGTACCACAATTATCCTGATATCCTTTTGCTTTTACTTACATCACTTCCTCTTGCATCCGCTGTTAAACACCTTCAAGGATTTTCTGAAAAATTTTCTTGAAAAATCCTTCATGTGTTACTTCCAACAAAAATTATCCCATTTTTAAAATTCTTATCACAATATGATTGTGTTACATGACGGCACCTGTACTGTATTGCCCCATGAGATAGTTAAACACTTTATCACCTCCTGGATACAGATAGTAAACTGATTTTTTTTTTGTAAACTGTTGAAGGCCATGGCTACACTTGATATACATTTTGCCTCACTGTTTTTGATCTTTTTGAGGCAGGGTTTCACTACGCAGTTTAAGCGGACCTTGGGGTCACAGCAATTCTCCTGCCTCAGCCTTTTGAGTGCCAGGATTACAGGCGTGTGCCACCATGCTTGACCGACTGCCTCACTTTCTACATCTTCCCTGATGCTTTTCTTATGGTACTTATTTAATAAATGCGAATGATTTGAAAAACAATTCAAACATGATGATTATATTAGATATCCACTGCTGTGTAATATGCCACTCTTACGATTCACAGGCTCAAAATAATCACTGTTTATTTGCAGTTGCAGTACTGGCAGTTGAACCCAGGGCCTTACACGTGCTAGGCAAGGGTTCTGTCACTGACCTGGATCTTTAGCCCAAAATTTTATTTTGAGACAAGGTCTTGCCAAGTTGCACAGGATGGCCTTGAATTTGGCATCCTCCTCCTTCTTCAGTATCTGAGATTACAGGTGGGACCAGCACACCTAATATAACAGCCATTCATTTACTTACATAGTGGATTGAGGCCGCCTTTGTAAGTCACCTCGCACAAAGATCCCATGTAGGTTTTTGTTGTCGTTTGTTTTTGTTTTTGTTTGAGACAGGATCTTGCTATGTAGTTCAGGCTGCCCTTAAACTCACTGTGTAGTCTAGGTTGGCCTCAAACTCACCACCATTGGGGCTGGGGATTTAGCTTGGTGGCATAAGCGCCTGCCTTGCAAGCAGGCAGTTGTGAGTTCGATCCCTGGTACCGATAAAAAAAAAAAAACAAAAAACAACAAAAAAGAAACACCACCATCCTTCTGCCTCATCTTCCCAAGTGCAAAGATTGCAGATGTGCACCACCATGCCCAGCTTAGAATTTTTTTTTTACCTCACACTCAAATGGGAACCTAATCATATTTTCTAATCTAAGACAGCATTTCCCACCCATACCTCTTAGTTATGAAAACCTTAAGCTGGACCTGTGGGGACATGCCTGTCATCGCAGTAGCACAGATGTTGGTTCTGGGTGACCACTCCCCCTCCACCCTCCTGAAATTGGCTAACACCCAGGGCCATTGCTCCTTCCATTGTTCTAAGAAAAATAGATACAAAACCCTCTGAAAATAGCCATCTTGATATCTATGATTGTTGGTCCTCAGGATAAGACCCTTCTTCTTCTTTTTTTTTTTTTTTAGGACCCTTACTCTTAACAGGGGGCTTACTAGTACCTGTAGAGAGGCTTCACTGGCATAATTAGAAAAAAATTGACTATGTTCAGGATCATTAACAATATAGTTTATAGCCCACCTTGTTATGGTGAGCTAAACTATGAACCATAGAACTCTTTTGTATCTTACCAATATAGTCTTATAGTTTAGCCCAGTCATCTCTTTGAACTGCCGATATCCACCAAGGAAGTCCTGATGTACTCACCAAGGGGAGCAGGCCACATATTCAGCAAGATGTTTGTTGTAACACATCCCTATGCCCACATTTGAAAGGAATTGCTTTCCTTTAAGTGGCAATTAGTAAAAGAGTTAAGAATAACATCTTAGATCACTTATCTGAAGGCTTTGCTTTCTTGTTGAACAAGAATTTTCAGTCTCTATAGATCCACAGGAGTATTTGGATGGTTGCTCACACTCAGGGACAGTCTCTGGGTCCCAGGACTTGAGTGGAGTGTGGTGTATTCAGGAGTCCAGGACTGCTACCTGGACAGCTGACGGAGTTGACAGGATTGCCATGTATCCAGGGCCCAAATTGGTCCTCAAGAAGGAGATACTGAGGGAAGAGACTTTACCAGTACTAAATCTCTGGAGTGAAATACGGGATTTCCCTTCTCTTTCGGCTGAGCCTCCTGTTAACTGTTGAAAGGTTTATTGGAATTTAGTGAGGGAACATCCTTCAGTAAGGTAGCAGTTTCTCTCTTGAAGAGAAAATTATTAGTGAGAAAAGGGCATCCATAAGGCATTTCAAATGGACTAATACCTGAAATTTGAGGTGTGTGTCTTACTTTAATAATAACTAAAGGTAGTAAGTGAGGCCACTGTAGGTGGGCCTCCTGAGCCATTTTGCAAAGCTGTGTCTTTAAGGTCTTACTCATTTTTGTACCTTTCCTGATGTTGGTGGCCTCCATGCACGATGGAGGTTGATATAGGGGAATGAAACTCCCAACTTACTATGTCCAGTACCAGCTTGTGTTCTCTAAAATCAAAGAATGAATTTTAGGAACAATGGAGGTTAATAGTAGAATATATTTATTGAGAGAAAGAAAGCTTCTGTCTGAGGGAGAGACAGAAGGGGTCCCAGGTGGGTTGCCAAGGACTCTTATCTTTTCCAGGGACTTTTATACAGTAAAATCATGGGGTAAGACGGCTTCAAGGTGGGGGAAACTGGGAACTCAAAAGACAGATGGGCATAAGGTGGGGCATAACTATGGTTAACCAATCAGATTAATAGTTCAGATAAAATTGATTAAACTGGGGACAAATGGGGAAGTGAGGCACATAGAAAGCAGGCATTCTTTAGAGAGCAGTGACTCTCCGTAGGGGGTTGGGATGGTGACTCCTGGCTTCCTTAGGGTGATAAGGAACTATTTAGAATATCAGTCTTTGGGATGTGGATTCATTTGTTTGATCTTTTGTCTTGAGCCTGGCCCACAGCAGGAGGTATATGTCTCCCCCACAGTTGCAAGGTATCTTGGCTTCTGCACCGGCTCCTCTGAGGACCTAGCCCTGTCTCACTGCCTGTAATATTTCTAACTCAGCTGCCTGCAACAAGGTGACAGTGAATGCCCAGTGCCTAAGAGACATCCTGTGTGATGATTGCTTTGAAAGAAGGTCCATTCTGTAAGCTCTTAAGTCTGAATCTGGGGATGATTTCTGAGACCAAAACCTTTACCATCTCTTGTACCTTCTCTGTGCTAGAAGGAAAGCCCTCAATCTACCCAGACCAATAAATATTCGAGCCCCTTACTCTTTGGTATATGAGTAAAACTGGGTTTTCAGTCTTCCCGTGGGTATTTATGATATCTCTGTATACCTGGAAGAGGTATGGTCTGATTAAGAGGATTGTTCTTTTGGCAGAGCTCACGTGTCTTATGTATCTGTTGTATTGCCTGAGAAAGTACCTGAATAAATTTTTTTTTTTGTACCAGGGATCGAACTCACAACTGCGCGCTTGCAAGGCAGATACTTATGCTGCTGAGCTAAATCCCTGGCCCTACCTGAATAATTTTCAGAACATCTTCTGGGTCTTGTCCCTCCCCAAGGGAAAGGTTTGCTGTAAAGACTTAGTAATTTTTCACTGACTAGCACCAGGAAGGAACAATCTGCCATCATCTACCTGTAACCATCTTGATAGAAGGAATGTGCACCTATGGGAGAGGGTCCATTTGATATCTGACTGAGAATATTTAGGTTGAGTATGATCAAAGAACTCTTCCCAAATCAGGGGGCCCTGAAAAGAGGGGGCCCATGAGCAGCTGCTTTTGTGGCTGCATCAACCAGTTGATTACCTTGAGATACGTTGTCAACTCCTCTTTGGTGTCCTCTGCGGTAAATTTCTACCACTTTGGAGGGCATATAGACAGATAATGAGGGTCGTCCATTTCCTTAAGATACTTTATGGGAGGTATACTGGCTGTCAGATAATTTCTTCTTTCCATATGGCTGTGTGGGCATGTAATATTAGGAAACAATCCTAGGAAACCATAGTTTGAATCGGTATAAATCTTAATTTTCTGTCCTTTACTGACTTGTAAAGCCCTGGCCAGAGCTATGAGTTCTGCTAGCTGAGCACTAGTCCCTGGGAGCAAGTGAGGAACTTTCAAGTATCGGATGTAGAGTCACTACAGCATACCCTGCCTTTCTTGTCCCATTTTCCAGGAAGGAATTGCCATCACAGAAGAGGGTCAAGTCAGGGTTGATGATGTGTCTAAGAAGTCTTTCCTGGTAGCATATGTACAGACAATTACCTTTTTGCAGTCATGTCTCTCAGCCTTGATTTCCTCCTTTTATGGTAGAAAGGTGGCAGTGTTTAAGGAGGAACATGTTTTTTATTTGAATGGTTGGTCCTCCTAGAAGTAGAGCCTGCTGTTTAAGAAGTTGATTATCTGATAGCCATAGGTTCCCTTTGGAAGAAAGAAGTCCTGCCACATTGTGTGGTGTGTATGCAATGAGATCCTTGCCTAAAGTCAGCTTGGATGCGTCTAGTACCAGGAGTGCCACTGCGGCCACAGCCCTAAGGCCTGCAGGCTATCCAGCTCAATGCTGGGGCATTTAGAAGTACTCATTTAACCTTCTAGAATGCAGTTTGGGAATCAGGTTCCCAGGTTAAAATATGTGTATCCAGTTTTTGGGCTTCCTTTATAAGCCAATAAAGAAGTCATACAATTCCAAGGTGACAAAACCCTGTAATTCCTAGGAATTCACTTAGCTGTTTTATCTATCTATCTATCTATCTATCTACCTATCTTTTTGAGACAGGGTCTCACTATACAGTGCAAGCTGACCTTAGGTTCACTTTGTAGCTCAGGCTGGTCTTGAACTTACAACAATCCTCCAGCCTCAGCCTCCCAAGTGCTGGGATTCTCTTAGCTGTTTTAGAGTCTTGGGTTGTGACAAGGAAAGAACTGGTTGTATTCTTTCTTCTCCCAGTCTTCAGTTCCCCTGGATATGAAAAGTCCTAAATATTTACTTCAGAAATGCAAAGTTGTGCCTTAGATCTAGAAACCTTATAACCTCTGTCTGCCAGAACACTCAGCAGAAGCATGGGTGCCTTGGATAGAGAGCTCTTCTAAGGGGGTGCAAAATAGTATATCATCTACATATTGTATGACTGTGACCTGGGAAAATTAAAAACACATCAAAGCACTTGCCCAAAAATATGAAGCCTGTCTCTGAACCCTTGAGGAAGCATAGTCCAAGTCAGTTGAGAGACTTGGTTGTGAGGATTTTCAAAGGCAAAAAGAAACTGGGAATCTGTACATTAAAGGAATACAAAAGAAAGGATCTTTTAAACCTAACACTGAAAACCGATGGGCACCTTCCAAGATATGAAAAAGAAGAGTATATCAGTTAAGTACCACTTAATGGATTTCACTACTGCTTCATTTGTCAATCTCAGTTCCTGTACCAAACCCCATTCCCCCTTGGGTTTTTGAACTCCCAAGACTGGAGTATTGCACAGGCTGTTACAGGGTTCAAGTAAACCTTGTGTCCTTAAATTAGCAATTATAAGCAATAAACCTCTTTTAACTCAGGCCTTAACAGATATTGTCTCTGGTGAGGAAAAATAGTAGGGTCTTAGAGGTGTATGTGTACAAGAGCTGTTGTTATTGTCCTATCTGTCCTATATCTAATTGCTTGTATTCAGAATTTATTTCTGTCTCCCAGAGGGGAGGTAGCATACCTGACAAGGGTGTGTGTATACATTACAGTATTTTAACAAGATAAAATCTGTCTACCTAAGAGGGCAACTGAACTTTCAGGAATAATTAAAAACAAATGAATGAAGAGAAAATCATCCCATTTATGGCTTAAGGGTTGAAAAATAGCAAGTTACCTATTCTCTTGTGACTCCTTTCATTGAGATATGACAGCTTGAAGGCCAGGTTTGAAAAGAAGGACCAAGAGACATATGCCAGTGTCCAGCAGTAGGCTGGGTTTTTTCCCCCTCTGTAGTTATGATTGTTCAGGGCTTCTCTGTGGGGATGATAGTCTGGCCAGAGAGGGGAGCAGAGAGTGCCCCAGGGCCTTTAGTTTTGCTGGACCAGCTGGAAGAAGGGTCTGACCTCTGGGGCCTCCACTTCAGGGTGCTGTTCAACTTTCAGTGGCTGCCTTTGCAGTCAGGGTGTGGCTAAGGGGGACATCTCACGGCAGTCCCTCTTACGGTGTCCTGACTTCCTGCAGTGGTAGCAGATGACTTTAGTCACTGAATTCTTCTTGGAGCCCTGAGAATCAGACTTAGGGTCTGTTTAAGGCCGAAACAAAAGCAGCTGCTGCTTTTCTTTGTTTCTTGCCCTTGGCCTCCTCTGGGTCTCACTCATAGAATACTGAGGAAGCAATTTTTACTAAAGTATCAAGGGAGCTGTTTGGAGCAAAAGCCATCTTTTGTTACTTTTTCTTAATATCTGGGACTGACTGGGTAATCAACTTGTCTTTAAGAATAATCTGTCCTTCTGTTGAATCAGGAGCTTTAGACATATGAATGTATATTTCTTTTTTTTTCTTTTTCTTTTTTGAGACTGGATCTCACTATGCAGTTCAGGCTGGCCTCGAATTCACTATATAGCTCAGGCTGGCTTGAAAATTGCCAAGATCCTCATGCCTCAGCCTCCCAAGTGCTGGGATTGCAGGCATTCACCATCGTGCCCAGCATATGCACAGGTGTTCCATCAGTGCCTATTAAAGAAAGCAGAAAGGTTTTCAACTTTCTCCTGATAAATAGTTGACAATTTAAAGTAAATAGAGGGCTTGGTTTTTGTCCTTCTTAGACTTTCAAGAATACATACCTGAAAATATCTCCAACTTCAATCTTCTGTTTGGTTGTTAGGCTAATAGGGGTCTTAGGTAGGGACTGCTTGGGCTCCACTGGGAAATAGTTGTTTTTCTGGCTACCTTCTGACTTTCTAAAATTAAGATGATATTCATCTGAAGATATAATAGCAGCTTGTAATGCTACTTGTTTCTCAGCAGAAATTAATATTCAAGTTCAGAGTAACATTACATCTCCCAAATTTAATTCATGGGTCTGAGTAAGTTTTCTAAATTGCTCAATGTACTTATCAGAATGTCTTGGTTACTTTTTTCTCCTTGCTGAGACAAAATACTTGAAATTCTAAATTAAGGAAGGTGCAGGATTTGCAAGGAAAACAATTTAATATAGGACACATAATTTATCAAATTATTTTATAATACTCAAAGAGTTTAACACAAAAAGTGCAGGAAATCTGTCCACACACTAAAGACCCAAAGAATCCATCTGAGGGCCTAGATCCCATGATAATGTCCTGCATGAGTCCAGCTGAAGACCTAGAGCCTATGACAGTGCCTCTTATGAGTCCAACTGGAGGCCTAGAACCCATGACAATGACTCATGCAAGTTTGTTTCATGAATCTGTGCTGGGAAGGCCCAAAAGTCATCAGTGGGAGCTAGACAGTCTGTGCCAGCAGGATGAAGGATCTGTGCCAGCAGGCTGAGTGTTCTGCACTGCAGCCTAGAAGTAATGCTCAAAGTAAGGACCAGAGCTCCCCTGAAAGGTACCATAGCCATCCTTAGCAACAACAAGGTCCCAAGCTCCTCTGATAATGAGAACAGCTGAGATCATGTCAGGAAGCCAGCATGACAACCTTCTTCGGGAGATTGAACAGCACACCATCTTCCCCTCCAGAGCCAGGAAGTGATGCTCAAAGTAAGGACCAGAGCTCCCCCAAAGTGAACCGCAGCCATTTGCAACTACAGCAAGGTCCCAAGCTCCTCTGACAATGAGAACAGCCAAGTTCATACCAGGAAAGAAGATTGAGAACCTCCTTTAGGAGAACCAACAACAACAGGAGAACCAATGACGCCACGTCTTCCTCGCCAGTTTTCCTTCTTATGTTGTTGGCCACAATTCTCATATGGGCCATCCACGTCTAGCACCACACTGATTCAGTTTAGCTGGGTGTTACAAGGTGACCACCCACTGTCAATCCACCACAGAAGGAAAGGTTTATTTAGCTCACAGTTTGTAGGGGTTCGGTCCACAATTAGCTGGCACCAAGGCAGGGTGGCATGGCACAGAGGCAATACTTACAGTCAGCAGAAGACAGAAAAAGCAGCAAGAGCCAAGCAGGGGGGGCATCAAGTCTCTTTTTCTCCCTTATGTTGTAAGCAGGCTATCCCCTCCCCGGAAGGTGCAGCACTCATACCGTCTTCACGGCCTCCTCTTGCACAGGATGAGGATGTTTACAAAGTGAGAACCTTGGCTCCCTGCTGAGTCACTTAAACTTCTAAACTTCTCAAGTGTATCAACTATTACATGGGGTCATCTGAAAACTTTCCTATATCTAGCTTGATCTGCTTTAGGTCATTGAGAGGACATATGAATGCGAGAAGTCCCATATGGCTTATAAATATACTTTGAGCACAAATAAGAATTATTTCTTAATGCAAAGAAAGTCTGAACAGGACATGACCGCGCAGATGGTGGGTACTCACTGCACCTGGGCCCTAGTACCTCACCTCTGTGGGCCCCATGTCTCACATGCCAGGCTTGTGCATGCACCTGTCCAGCATCCTCAGCCAAGGTATGGGGCACCCGACATCAGGGGTGCCCAGGAGAGGGCACTTGAGGCACTGCTCACCTGCCCACTCTTCACCCCTGCCTGCCCATGTGGCAGGGCTTGGAGGATGCAGTCGGGAAAAATATTAACTTTTGGGCTGTATCCAGAATAGCATTATCCACATGGGCATTCCTTCCTATAGTTTCAGAGAACCTTTGATAGTACTTAAGAAAATGCAGAAGATATTGCAGACAGATGAAATCATCAATACTGAAGCTCTTAGAAAAGGAAAGAGGAAAAGGACAGAGACAATGGACTCAGAAAATGGAAACAGTGACATGCATAAAGGACAAGTAACCAGCACAGGCAGGGAGAAACAGCCAGATATGCCCCATGCACCCACAGGCCACCATTGGAGACCCTTGCTCCCTTTGGGCAGCTAGTGCCCACTGGGAGAATCAGACAAACACCACTATGTCTTCCACCACTGGTGGAGTCCTGGTGTAGACACACAGGCTGAGAGAAGAAGCAGCCCTGCCACTGTGTACCCCTGGGCATCAGGGAAATCTCAGTGTAGCCTCACAGGCCTGGAGAAGCCCACCCCATGCCCTATTAACTCCCCGGGGACCTGGGTTCAGAGAAAACCAGGTGCCTGGCCCATTCCCTACACTGCAGAGGGGCAGTCAATGTGGGAAGTGCCTGGGATCTCACAACCAGCTTGTTGGGAGGATCCCAGCAAAATGTCAAGACAAAGGAGAAAAAGGCAATCTCAGACCTCCAGCCCACACAGAAGGGAGGTATAGACATGAAAAAAAAAGGAAGTCACACACCTAAAATCTCTGAGAGGATAGCAATGGAAGTAGAGAAACAACTTCATGAGAGTGTAAACATAATCAGATCAGAAATAATATCTCAGGTAAAAAAAGAAATCACAAACATAATGAAAGTATTGCTGAGCAGATCTAAAGAAGACACAGATAAAAAAGAGGAGCATAGGAAAATGATGGAAACCTTGAATGAACAATATAGGAAGGAATTATAGTTAATAAAACAGATTTAAAGAGATATCCAGGAAATTTAAAAAGTCAAAAGCTGACAAAACCACTTGAAAGAGACTGAAGATAGACTTTCAGACCTTGAAGACAGGACAGCAGCTAGTGACCATGAAAGGAATGATCTCTTAAAAATAACAAAGAACTGGGAAATAAGAATTCAATGGCTGTAAGATTACACAAAGAAAATAAGAGTGATATGTATCAGCAAAGAAGAGGGGGTCAAGACAAATGAAATAAAAAGGCTATATACAGAAGTAATAGCAGAAAACTTCCCAAACATGGAAAAAGGATCTGGCATGCAGATAAGTGAGGCTTATAGAACTCCAACTAGCCATAACCAAAATAAATCTATACCCAGACATATAATAATCAAAATACCAGAAATTCTGCACAAGAATATTAAAGATGGTAGAGAAAAAAAATCACGGGATTGAAGACAAGATGGAGGACTGGTAGGTAGCAGGAGAGAGACCCTCTCTGAGAGAGACAGCTCAAATGCCAGAATAAAACACCCTGGAGAGACCCAAACAGAGAGAGATGGACTCTCACAACCCAGGAAAAAAACTAAAGTGCAAAAAATGGCTCGAATATGAGGTCCTGGGGCTACTATTAGTGAAGATAAGATCAGTGAGCACGGCGCCCACCTCGAGCCCCCTGAATTCCTGCCAGACCTGAACAAGCGATCTGCACCAAAGCAACTGGCTTGAGCCGCCGGAGCGCAGAGCTGAACAGCCCTGCATGCGACCCACCCAGAGGCACCGTGAATTCCCACCACAGCTGCGCTGAAGTCAGAGGTTGGGGAGCCCAGCAGTTCTTGGGGACTGACATCAACACGTGGTGAGTGATAGGAATAAGACCCTCCCACGGGAAAGGGGAAAGCGACTGGACAACATGTTGGATTTGGGCAGGACAGCCCTAACTCCATAAGGAAGTGGCTTCAGCTGGTTGCTCCCCTCGCTGAGCAGATTGGTGGAACCTGCTTGGACTAGGCCACGCCCCTGGTGGGGACCCAGTGACTCTCTACAATATTACTTCCCTGAGATCAATGCACACTGACACAGTGAAGGCCTGCAAAGGTTGACTGGCCCGGAAGGGAGGAGCTAGCGCACACTGCCAGTGGGTGAACTCTAATCTCTGATAACCTATTGAAGAGGGCTAAAGCTCCTAGCCTGCGCCCTCTAGAGGAGCCTTAACCAACAAGATAAGGGTCTGGGAATTACACTGTACACTTGTATGGAAGGAACCAAAAACATGACGAAGGGAGAAATAAGAAACAACTCCCAGCTCCCAACCCTGAGAACATTGATCCAGGAGAGGTAAATACAAAAGAGAGTGAGGGCAGCAAAAATGCAACATCAAACACAGCATTAGCGGACATAAAGAGATATCTTCAGGACCTCGTAAGCGGGACCAAAACTGAAATATTAATTCAAATTAAATGAGAGATAAGTAGATTAATAAAAGAAGGGCTGGGCACCTCTCAAGAAGACACAGACAGAATAGAGGAACAGAAAAGGAGAGAAAAATTTAATGAAGAATTCAGAAAAAACCTAGAATTCATGAAGCAAATTCAAAGAGATTATCAGGAAACTAAAGACTCCATAGAAAGCTGGCAAAACTGCTTGAAAGAAACCAAAGATAGACTATCAAAAATTGAACACAGGCTTGCAATGTAGGGTAATGAAAGGGAAGATCTCTTAAAAATAACAAGGGAGCAGGCAGTAAAGATACAAAGACTGGAAGATGACAAGAGGATCTATAACTTAAGAATAAAGTATGTGAATGAAGAAGCAGGAATCAAATCAGAGGAATTACAAAGGCTATTCACAGCAATTATTAAGGAAAATTTCCCAAGCATACAAAAAAGAAATGATATGCAGAGGTATGAAGCATACAGAACTCCAGCCACTTACAACCCAAACAGAGCTACACCCAGACACATAATAATCAAGATCCCAGAAATTCAATATAAGAACAGAATATTAAAAGCCATCAGAGAAAAAAACAGATCACCTATAAAGGAAAACCCATCAAAATCACGGTAGACTTCTTGACACAGTCCATCAGGTCAAGAAGAGCTTGGAGTAAAGTAATTCAAGCACTGAAGGAGAACAATCTCCAGCCCAGATTGATGTATCCTGCAAAACTCTCTCTAGAAATTAATGGAGAAACAAGATGCTTCCATGACAAAGAAGAACTAGGAGAATTTGTGACCACCAGTCCAACCCTACAAAAAATACTGAAGGACATTCTGGGGAGGGAGAACAAGAATATGAGCATTTCAGGAACAGTGGCAGAGAGGCCTCAGTGAACAAGGCAGACAGTGGAGTGGAAGAGAAAAATAGACTATCAATGGCAGAAAAATAGAATAGCAGAAATGAGGCAGAGAAGATTGGCTATAATCTCTAGTATAAAGGGCCTCGAAATACTAACAGAGAGAAACACAGGCAGAGTAGATCAGGAGATAGGGTGCATTGAGCTGCTCTATATAGGGAGGCAGTGGGACCCAAAACAAGCAGTGCACCCCATGGGAGTGAAAGGGGAGGAATTGTCTAAAAAAGGGAGGCAGAGGATATTGTTAATGGGGTAACAAGATTTAAAAATTACATTGTTCTCACCACTCTGCTTGGATGGATTACATGCTGTTCCAGTTTGTCTACTTACACTAGACTTGAGGACATGGTCAGCTATCCCAAAAATAAGAGGACATATTATGGTAATCATCCCTAATTTTCCTGTCAACTTAATCTGAAGCCCTTTATAACTTACACTGTCTTATTATGACTGATCTTATTTGAATCTGGTTTGTTAGATTGCTACTTTGTGTTGAATGATTTTATTTAAATCTGTTGTGATGGATAGCATCAAGTCTAAGCGCATAGGCAACTACACTGAAGATGACAAGATTCACTAAGATACCCACTCTGGTTTGATTATTACTTGCTTTTGAAGTCTTATAATATCTCCAATGCTTCATTTTTATTAATGTTGTTATACACTGCTGAGACACCATGGTAACCATTGTAGATCACCTTGTAATGTGGTTTTATGTGACTTTTCTGCCTCATGCTTTTCTGGGAATTGTTTTGTTTTATCTTGCTTTGTTTTGTTTTTCCTGCTAATACAGAAATGATAGATATACATGTAGAGACTCATGCCTGTGTTGAGCTTATAAACAGTTTACGAGAACCAACTATATAACACTTGTTGAAATGAACAACTACTTTGAAGAAAAAGAGACACTACAATACCCAGTGCTGATTCCATAATGTCATGATGTGAAGTCCAGCAAAACTATCACTTGTTGTTCAAAGTGACCTTAGCTTGCTTTGCCTTGTTCAAGTTCAACACACATTAAGGTATGGACAGCTGTTTTGAGGAGAATGAGAGATACTATGACAGCCATTCTTGGCTTCCCTAATGTCTGGTCTTGAAGACCTGAAATGCCCTCCTCATCTTGCTCAGATCAATTCCATACTAGGTTGTTTCATGTGAATTCCCTGTATGTGACAATCTGGACAACTATTTGGAAGAAAACAAGAGTCAATATGATAGAGAGTGAATATCTCTGATTGTCTAGTTTTGAAATTTTTGTCTCTTACATTGCTTTCTTGTGATCCGCTTTGTTCTGTTTTGTTGTGTTTAATTTTACCCTTTTGATATAATTGCATGTATATTTGCATGGGTAAGATAGATGACCATATTGCTGTTTTTGTCAGATCATGTAGCAGAACTGTTAACAGTCTCACTGTTTGAATGTTTACTTTACATGTTTTAACTTTGTAAATTGAACAACTATTTCCAAGAAGTCAGTATGTAATTTGTCAAGCAATAATTTCTTAGGTTTTTTTGTTATTGTTCTTTTCCTTTTTTCCTTGGAATACTGTATTGTTGCTACCCTTTGTTTTGTTTTGTTTTGTTTTTTTCTCTTTAAATAAAATTATTTAAAAAAAAGAAAAAAGAAAAAATCACCTATAAAAGAAAAGCCATCAGTATCACGACAAATATCTCAACACAAACCATCAAGTCAAGAAGAGCTTGGAGAGAAGTGTTTCAAGTTCTGGAAGAACTCATACAGGTGAACATTGAGTTATCTCCCTCACATAAAAAACTGAAGGAGTTAGTGGGATCCAAAAAGCACAATAGATTTTATGAAAGTGATAGGGGAGGAAATGCCAAAAAATGGAAAGTAGTAGCCACTGTAATTTCCTATTATTTTGTTTTGAATTCTTGTATCATTTTCATAATTTTGTTAGGTTTGGTTTTATTCTGGCTTGTTTTGCTATATTTTACTGTGTCTGATGATATGGGCAACTATTTTGAAGATAACAGGATGTATTATGATAACCGTTGTTTATTTCCTATTATCTTGTTTTGATGTCTTATAATGCTTTCATTGTTTTGTTTTGATTGGTTTTATTCTGTCTTCTATTGTTTGATTTCATTAAGTGTGATGGTATGGACAGCTATTTTGAAGAAAACAAGAAACATTATGGTAACCATTGTTCATTTCTTTAATTTTTTTAAAAATTTTATTTAAAGAGAAAAAAAAGCAATACAGAAAAAAGGGTAAAAAAATACAGAACCTCAAAAAAAAAAAAAAAACAACCATAAATCACTAGTTGACAAACTACATACTGTCCTCCCAGAAATAGCTGTTCATGTTTCAAAATTAAGGCATACAAAGTGAACACACAGTGAGGCTGCAAACAGTTACAAAAAAACCAGGATGGAATAAAGCCAATTGAGACAGTATAGTGAAATTGGCACAGAATATCACAGCAGGTCACCAGGACAACAGTAATAGGCAACATTGTTTATCTCGTTGTCTTCACAATAGTTGTTCTTCTACTAGGTACAGCAAAATCAAAGAAATACACAACATTATAGAACACATCAACACAGAGTATTGAACAGAGCAACACCGTTAATCAGGACAAAGCAAAACGGCGATAAAAATATCTGCCTTCAGAGGTAGTAGAAGGAAACTCCCCTGACTTACTGTACAAAATATGGTCACCTCCTAAGCGATACCCAGATCCCTGGATCCCAATTGTTAAGGGGTGGGGGAGGATGTAGTATGTTTGATTCTAAGCCCGTGCCCCAGTAGGCAGCAGGCTGGTTGCTGGTTGGCTCAGCGCCCTAAGTTCCAACATGGCGCGGATCTCAGGAAACGCCTTGCTTCTTGTTTCCCCACCCTGGGGTGGCCTCGGCTTGCCAGACCACAGTCACTTACCAGGGCGGCAGGCAGGTTACTGGTTGGCTCAGCGCCCTAAGTTCCAACATGGTGCCCATTATTCATTTCTTATTATCTTGTTTTGAAGTTCTGTAATGCTTTCATTCTTTTTTTTTTTTTTTGATTTGTTTTGTTTTGTTTGATTTTCTTGTGTGTGATGGTATAGACATCTAGTTTGAAGAAAACAGGAGACATTATGGTAGCCATGGTTGATTTCCTGTTGTCTTGTTTTGAAGTCCTATATCACTTTGTTCTGATGTGTTATTTGGTTTGGTTTTATTCTCTTTAAAATAAAATTAAAAGCTGGGCATATTGGTGTACTCCTGTAATCCCAGCACTCAGGAGGCTGAGGCAGGGAGATCGTTGCAAGTTTGAGACCAGCCTGCACTACAAAGTGAGCCCAAGGCCAGCCTGAACTGCATAGCAAGACACTGTCTCAAAAAGACAAAAAAGAAATTAAAAAAAAATAATTAATTAAAATAAAAAAGAATGTCTGGACATAAGGTAATTCTAAACTGTATTTTCTCTTTCTGACAGTACAATTCTAGTTGTAAAATAGCACCAAAGTTAATACTTCCCTCTGAATTTTATTTTGCTTCTAAAAGGTAAGCAGTTCTGTGCAGGTGCAGAAAAATGTTAAACAGCTCTTTTTCAACATGTAAAGGTTGAATATTTTCTTGTGCTTAAGAATACATTCCAGAGGAGTTAGAGATTTTGATATGGAGGCTCTCATTTCTCAATTACAGAAAAAAAATCGTTGTCTATTTAATTTCTATTTGCTCTCTATGCCCTTGGGGCATCCCTCAAGTCCATTCCACTGCAGGGCAGGTGGATGCAATCTAGAGACCAGAAGATAAAATTCTACCAGTCTAGTCACTCTCCTAGTGGTGCATAATTTTTTATCTTTTGAGAACTCAAACTTTACTCCAGCAGGTGATTTTTTAAGCATAAGTTTTAATTGATTTCAGGTATAACAGCTACACTTTAAGAAGGTCATATTGCATAGCACTGAACCACTGTTTTTTAGTGCTTTGAAAGAGTGAAGCAGACAGATCATAGGGCAGCACCTTTTATCCTGTAAAAGGTTCACCTTTATTTTATTAATTTTTTTAAGGATCACCTTTAGAGATAGAAGCAATAACTGACTTGAGGAATTTTTACCTGGGTCCTAGGTCAAAGAAGTCTTCAAGATATTTGTTTTATCTATCTAATCACTTAAGCAACCTTTCCTAACAGCAAGACAAAGCTACACAGCATTCAAAGTCTGATCTAAAATTTCTGTGTCACAAAGTAAACTTATAGTCATCACCTACCAACTACTATTTACAAGTCATGTGCATTTTACATGTATGTGAAAGAAGATAAAAGCTGACTAACAATCTCTTGTTTACTCTCAGCATATGTAAAGCACAAATATAAATTGCTTTCCTTGATAGCTGCTTTTTTCCATGAAAGGCAAACAGTTTTAAGTTACCTCAGCTTAGCCTCATAGAGAAAAGAAATCTCTATTCAAGGAATTTTTAAGTTAACTTTCAGTGAGTCAGAGAAAAACTGGGTTTTCCAACTTACTAGGAGAGAAGGAAATCTAACCTGTAGCTCGGCTCTTAATGGAGGCTTTACAAAAGGGCCCTTACAGCATCGTTTCTCCTCACTCGAGACAGAGGATACCAGAGGATCATCGAAAGGGTCACCTTTCACCCCACTAAGAAGTGAGGATAGAGATGATAGATAAGTGGAGATTTTTCTTCTGGTTACCCAATCAGGCTGTCAGGATTAGCTTCCACTAAGGAACCTTTGGGTACCTGCCAGTGAATCGCTGTAGCCATGACCCTGAATTGCTCTCACTTTCTTTGTATTTATGTATTTATGTATTTATTTTTGCTGTCTCACCTTCTACTGGTCCACACAACCAGAGATCTAGCTGCCTGTCTGGCCAACATCTAGTCTACAACTTACTAGCGAACATGTTTTTCCACACATATAAATGATGAGAATGAGGCCTAGGAGAGGGAGAGAGACACAGCCAGGAGGTTAGGAATTCTCCCCTATACTAAATATTGTGGTCCCTTAAGTGTGATGTTTTGCAAAACAGCTCCTTCTTGTTTCACCTAGAAGTCAGTTCTTTGCAGTGGTCTCAGGTCCAGTCTCCCAAGGAAGACTGTTTCCCAGAACACAAATCCAGGACATGACTTTTGTATGTGTACTCCTGGATGGGCAGTTTTGATGTCTCAATTGACCAAGAGACAGGATAAGTGTTCTTCATTTAAGATGACTTCTTTGTCTTTGATGTTGGCAAATGTTCATTTTCTATGGGCTCAACTTAATTGTTGGGTAGGAGGAAAAGGTTAGGGCAGTTTAGAGTTCTTGTTTCTCTAAATTTGTATGTCTCTAAAAAATCAAAGTGTGCATGAGGGAAAGATCAGAAAAGATTGTCTTCTCACCAGTAGAAGATAAGAACAGAGAGGAAACTGAGACTAAACAGGTTTTCTATTCTCTAGAGTATAAAGAAGGGTCAAGCCAGTTTGTGTCAGTCTCCCAAATCTTAAGAACAGTCACCCAGGAGGAGGCCATGGAGCCTCCCTGTGTGACAGTGAAGGCCCAGTCAGCTGGGGAGAAGGAACAAGGAGGCCATGCCATCTCCCTCTATGCCAGTGCAGGCCCCACCAGCTGGAAAGAAGCAGCAAGAAAGCCGTGCAGCCTCCCTGTGTGCTGGTGTGGGCCCTGCTGGCCGGGGAGAAGCAGCAAGGAAACCGCCTCTGCTTCCAGTCCCCACCGTCCATGGACAACTGGACTCCACACAGACTGATAATAACTGAATTATCTGAAGCAGGAAAGAAACCTGACATTTATGTTGTTTGATTGACTTTGCAGGCCTGAAGCTGGTGGTCTGGATAACTATTTAGTGGATAACAATATGCAGTATAGTAATGATTGTGGATTTCCTACTGTCCTATTTTTGTTTTATTTCATTTTACTGTTCTGTTTTACTACCTTTAAAATTAAAAAAAGTTGAAGGTGTTCTGTAGTTTTATTAATAGACATAGATTTTCTAAATATAAACTAGATTTAATGAAGAGACCATTTTATAGCATTTCATGTCAGAGTCCACTAGGTAGCACTCTAACACTACTT
This sequence comes from Dolichotis patagonum, assembly GCA_004027295.1. Taxonomy (NCBI): domain Eukaryota; kingdom Metazoa; phylum Chordata; class Mammalia; order Rodentia; family Caviidae; genus Dolichotis; species Dolichotis patagonum. The sequence goes on along the minus strand of PVJX010003437.1, from coordinate 39,755 downwards.
TTACTTTAGCACTGTTACCTGAGCTAAGGAATCCCAACAGTCAGGTCAAACAAGGAATGCTAGTAAATTTAGCAACCAAGTCCAAATGCAAAATGGTAATAAAACGTCAAGTTAAAGAAGCATCATAACCAGGGGCCAGGAGTTTAGCTCAGTGGCACAAGCGCCTGCCTGTCAAGCGCAAGGTCATGAGTTCAATCCCTGGTACAAAACAAAAACAAAAACAAAAAAGCCATCATAATCTTCCCATGTCCTTAATTTAAATTATCATCATTTTAACAAAACACTAAGCCATTGACAAAAGAAATAATATAAAATTAAAGCATCAACACTCTAATTTTACCCAAGCCAGTTACAATCCAGAATCTATGAAACAAAAGCAAACTCTTATCTCGGTCCAGTTATCTCAGTGGAAGGTCTCCAAATGATCTAGGGTGTAGGATTTAGGACCTCCAAAGAATAGAAGGGAACTATAACTCCCAATCTTCTAGATGTCCAAAATGCAGAGTTCATATTCTCTAAAATGAAAAAAAATGAATTGGAACAAAAGAGGTTAGGAATAAAAAGCGTTTACTGAGTGAGAGAAAAGCTTCTAAGAGACAGAGGGGTCCCAAGTGAGTCGCTGAAGACCCATGTTTCCAAGAAGGTTTATAGAGCAAAATGACAAGGTGAGGTGGGTCTAACATAGGACAGAACTATTATCAAGCAGTAAGATTACAAGTATAGTCGCTTAGGTAATATTGATTAAATGGGCATTAAATGGGGAAATAAGTCATGCTGCAAGCATGCATGGACAACAAGGACATGGACCTGCCTGGAAGCGGTTAAGGAGATTTTGGTCCTCCACCCAAGGTGATTCATGCCTATTTAGAATATCAATCTCATGGAGCTCATTTAGCTCGGCAGCAAAAGCGCCTGCCTGGCAAGTACAAGGTCCTGAGTTTGATTCCCAGTACCAGAAATAAAAAATTAAAAATAGGATATCAATCTCTGCTGCTCATCCCAAAGGGAAGTACATGAATGTACTCCTTTTTCTTAATGCCTGGCCTTCAGGGAATTTGCCTCTGGCCACAGTTGTCATCTACACTGGCCTCTCAATGATCCAGCCTTGTCTGACTGCTTATAATATTTCTAAATAAGTTAGCTATCTACAATACTGACACCACTCTTCTGTTTGTGCCACATTTTTTTCCCCCTGTGGGCACAGATCTTCCCTGAGCACATCTTCCTGTTATCCTCAATAAATGTAGCTGTTTTTCTTTTATCCCATTGGATGTACACTTGCAGTTCTTTGCTTGTTGTACACAAAAGCCTGGAATCTATCTGTCAGATCCAGAATGTGGTGCCTTCAGCACTCAGGAGACTGAGGCAGGAGTTTAACCCCAATCTGGATTACATAGTGAACTGAAGGCTACCCTAAAGTCCATAGCAAGACCTTGTCTCAAAAACCAAAACCAAAACCAAAACCAACCAAACAAAATAAAACTTTAGTTTTCCTCACCAGGCAATTTAACATACCTAAATTTAAGGAGACAATAATAATATGATTATTTTAATTACACGTAGTGCTTCAGTAATGTAAGGTAGAAATCTCAACTTTCAGCCAGGTGTGGTGGCGTATACCTGTAATCCCATCCCTTCAGAGATTGAAGCAGAAAGATCATATATTTGAGGCCATCCAGAGTTATGTGGTAAGACCGCCTCAGAACAAAACAAGAATATGGGAGGACAATGCAGGAGGATTGCCGAAAGTTCAGCGACAACATGGGCTGAGACCCTGACTCAGCAAAACAAACCAAAGCAAGACAAAACAAAACCAAGCAAGAACAAAACAAAGAACCAGAAGCAAGAGCATCTCCTGAGATCCGCGCCATGCTGGAACTTAGGGGGCCAAGCCAACCAGTAAGCAGCCTGCTGCCCTGGTAAGTGACTGTGTTCTGGCAAGCCGCGGCCACCCCAGGGCGGGGAAACCAGAAGCAAGAGCGTCTCCTGAGATCCTCGCCATGCTGGAATTTAGGGGGCCGAGCCAACCAGTAAGCAGCCTGCTGCCCTGGAAAGTGACTGTGGTCTGGGGAGCTGTGGCCACCGCAGGGCGGGGGAACCAGAAGCAAGAGCGTCTCCTGAACTATCACACATGTTCAAGTTCCAGTGAGACACAGTGTGGTGGATAGAACCAATGGTAGTAGAACAAAAAAGGCAGGGTAGGACTTCTGAGTATGTGTGATAGTTCAAACAATTTTCTTTTTTATCAAAAATGAGATATTATAGTACCCATTGATCATTTTCTGTTATTCGGTTCATAAAGCCCTGTAATTCTTTCACTCTATGTATGGCTTAATACTATTGTGTTATGTTTGATATTATTGTATTTGAAACTATGCTCAACTATAGCAGAGTAA